>JAAVTI010000270.1:0-59263 GCA_011947335.1 Phytophthora constricta
GCGTGGCGACACGTCCGTAGAGCTCGTCCGGCAGGTCGTTGCCGTTGTAATCCTGTGTGACGAAGAGGCTCGGCGCGAGTGTGAGCTCGAGCCAGTTGAAGACGTCACTGGGGGTGGCCACGTTGAAGAAGAGCATGGGCGAGTCGCTCGTGACAGTCGTGTCGCCCGAGCTCACGAGCGTCGAGAGCAGCGCGTTGTTCTGTTTGTACAAGTTGGACGCCGGGATGTGCGACACGAGCATGACGATATAGAGCACGAAGTAGATCATGGGCAGCGGCACGCGCCGCACGGCGCGACTGAGTGCGCGGTCGTGGCGAAGGACCTTGAGCGCATTCCCAGTGGAGAGCACCATGTCCTTGTCGGAGCAGTGACCGGATTCCAGAATGGCAGGCGACTCGACTCCGTGCCACCCGTCGTCAACTTCATTGAAAAGAGGCGAATTGGAGAATGAGAGGCGCTTGTGGAGAGACACCCACCGGCAGGGCATCTCGGCGGGATGGACGGTCACACATGTATCTCCTCCCGGCTCATGGGTACATGCGACTAATGAAGGAGCTCAGAAGGACAGCTGGAAACTGATATACGACTTGGGATACCTAGTTGTGAGCCAAGACTTGGTATTTGCTCTGAACTATGTGCGATAGCCTATCGCCGATAGGTGCCGAGGAGCTAAAGAGGAGAGTGTTCGAATGGTATGTCGCTCGATCGCTGAAGACAAACACCAATAAAACCACGCCGGAAGTCCTTGCCCTTTCAATCGCGCGTCAAAAGGTGTCCGGGACTTCGTTCCGTTCCGGTTTGAAATCACGCCAATGGCTACATTTTTCTTCAGATGCTGAACATCCCACGCGATTTGACTGTGCTATTGAGCATTACATGTAATGCTGCGGTGTTCTCAGCCGGTGGTGGGCCACCACCGGATATTTCTTATGTTTTGAAGCCGGGCTCCATTTCAAACTAACGACCAAGAAATGCCAGTCCGTCGGAGCATATTGATAACCTGAATGGAACGGACAATTTACTTGACTGTGTACATGTATGTACAAATCGTTTTCTTGCCTTTCAAAACCACATGGAGGAGTTCTCCCTGCGAGTCGACAGCACGCGAGCCTGTCGAGTTTGCCGACGACTGTTGCGAATGATCTCCATCGTCACAATTGCTTTCTGCAAGAACTCGGGGCTTGAATTGTCTTGTCAGCCGCTCGCAACAGGGGTGGGAAACCAAGCTTTTTGGCCACCAGGTTCCCCAACAACCGGGCACAGCGTCCATTGCCATCGTGGAACGGATGAATATAGAACACCAGTACGGCGAACGCGTAGTATGCACACAGCAGCGGCCGGTGCTGCCAGCGACAAGTATCATTAAGCGTGTGAATCAGGTTCTGGAGTGCGTCCGCGATCTCTCCGGCCGGAATAAAGACACGATAGATCCGAGGTGACGCGTATCCGACAGCCAAATCGGTTCGAAGAACGCCCGCCTGTCCGCTGGACGCTGGAAGAAGGCACTTGTGTAGCGCGAAAAGCTGATCGTATGAGATTAAGCATGACGTATCATGCAATATCTCGTTAATTACTTCCAGCAGCTGCTTCCTCGAGTTGTCCGCCGAAGGGCTCTTGCGAACCGCCGGAGAATCGTGCGAAGACCCAATTGCATCGTACAAGTCGCTTGACGTGAATGTGGCAGGCTTTGCGCTGTCGCAGCAGTCAGCAAGCTCGGCCTTTCTCTCAAAGGCATCGTACTCGTGCTCAAGTTTCTCCAGCACCTGTCCAATTTGACGATACACGGGAGACTTTGGGTTTTCTGGGAGACCGAACAAACGCTCACCTGTAGAAGAGAGTTAGTATTAGTAAAAATAATATTTAGGCGATCCATAAGAAAGGATAATCTACCGTTTGGAGACTTTGATGTCGCTGTATGAAACGGAGTCGTTCTAGCAGGAGCAGGTATAGCTGGTATTGGCTCTCGTCCAGGGTGGATGTGTCCTTTAGTGAATCAACAGGACCAGCACTACATTGTTCAACAAAGGTCACCCAGCATCAAATGCATATCATAAATAGCGTACCTGGAACATTGTACTTGCACAAAACACATTCAGGTGCAACGGATGCTGGTGGCTCGGCAGGTATTGCAGTCTCCGGGCTTTCATCAATATCCATGCCATCCGTGTTACTAGAGCTCGTGCCGTCGTCGTTCACGTTCTCATCACTCTGCTCCTTCAAATATATATCCACCTTAACGGATAACTCGTGAACGTCAGTAAAAAATTCCGCCTCAGTGGGGCTGACTGCGTACAGATACTGCAAATAGTACTTCAGATGCCCTAACAAGGCCCACTTGGTCCGAATCTTGCCGTTGCTCGCTTCTATCACATTTTTCAGAGACAATTCTCCGTCTTGCACGCCGTGTCCATTCGTGTCATGCTCGCGCAGTGCATCTCGGAATAGGCCATTGTGCAGAAGCATAACTAATGAATGCAGTATAGGGACGACCGCAACGTGATCTTCGCTGCTCATCGAAGTGGCCAACGAGTTCACCATATCGAACAAACCCCATTCAAGTGCAAGCGGGATTGTGTCACAAACGATCACTGCATATCAAGCAAACGATTCATTAGCCGAGCAGCAAAAATGGGGTCAACCTCACTAAAAACCACTCACAGTCTTCTTGCTGGATCGACGCATCGGTCAGTTCTCCGTTCGCTGTAATTGCATTATCCAGCGTTTGGCAGTACTGGAATCGTGGGATACGGCCAGTGCCAACCTTAGACGAGGCAGCGATGACTAAATCTTGACGAAGTGTAGATAATATCATCACTGACCGAACGACACGCTGGATGCGCAGCAGCTCATGTTGATCTTCTGGTATAGCGCGATCAGAGTACCAGGACAGCACCGCGACTGTCGACATCTTGCAGATCATTGGGACAGACACGATGGTCTCAAGTCCAGCTCGTCGGGCATGAGGAAGCAAGAAGAACTGCGATTGCTGTGCAGCATGCAGGTTAATCCACTCAGGGTGCTGTCCACTGAACACATTACCGATGTGACCCTGGCCGGGATCAATCATGACCATGGAGGACACTTTTCGGTACTTTTGGATAGCATCGCCCCAAAGGGAAGTTGTATCGTATGGATGATTTTTGGACGCTCGTGGTGACAACACTGTCGTCGGCTTTTGATTTCGTTTAGCAGCTGAGCTGTTCTTTTGCCAGATACTGTGAGCGACAAGAACACAGTTGTCGTCATCGTCTAGCACCGGACAATGAACTTGCCCCATCAGCCACGGATTCTACAGACATCCAAGAGAGGATAGGGTAAGTCACAAACCTATTTACCAAATAAGAGAGCGCATACCCGAGTCACAACTCGAAGCGTGAATTCCAGCGCCGCGTTCAACGTCGTGTTGTCGATGTGATCGACAGCTACCGTTGCGCGGAATCCACTTTCTGTGGCGTGGTTAGCGATCAGATACTTTGCTAGGTCGTTGTGCGCAAAGTCCACCGCGTCAGACAACGGCGACGAGCCCCAGCGATCCAGCAGATTGACGTTCGCTCCGCAGTCGACCAAATATTTGGCGATCTGCACGTGGCCTTCCGCGCTGGCAACATGAAGTAGCGTCCGCAGGTCGTAGTCCACTATATCCGGCCTTACCAACTCCGGCACGAGCTGCTTCAACTCCTCCAAATCTCCCCGCTTGGTGGCTCTAAACGCGCGAGCGACATTTTGCTGGTCCTCCCCACTCTTCTCCTGTCTCGACACCAGCTTCTTCTTCTGGTGCGCGCGCAGCATCTCCGCAATGGCGAGCTGCTGCTTCTCCAAAGCGATGCTAATGGGCGAGCGTCCGTGCGCATCCACCACGTTGGTGTTCACTCCGGCAGACAGCAGCAGCTCAATGACCCCCAGCTGGCCGTTCTCCACTGCCACATGCAGCGACGTGCGGCCCTGCTCGTCCGTCACGTTCACCTCCATGCCGCCCAGCCAGGCCCTTTTCACCTTCTCGGAGTTTCCCTCCTGTACGGCCCTGAAAAACGCCCCCACGTCGGGCGTCGAGCGGCTCCTGCAGCAAATACAATAAAATAAATAATTAAAAAAAAGCTATGCGTCTCCTTCTACCGCATCATCTCCTTCTACACACCGTCGGAGCGTCTCCGGCTCCTTCTCCGCAGCCCCCTGCCCTCCCTCGAAGCGTGGGAACGGTCGCCCCAGCGCAGCGTAGTGGCCTCTTTGCAGCAGCCGCAGCGCCGCCGCGTTCTTTGTCTCCAGCGCGCAATCCACGGGCGAGCGGCCCCAGCGGTCCAGCGCCTCAGCGTCTGCCCCGCTCTGCAGAAGGTACTCCACTAGTGGCAGCTGGTTGTCGCTCACGGCGATATGCAGCGGCGTGCTGGAATGAAAAACGTGGGGAAACAAGGGGAAAATATGGGTAAAGACCGTCGGAACGGGGCGAATTAGGGACGCGTACCGCTTGTCGTAGTCGGCGGCGTTCACATCCACTCCGTGCTCCTCGCGCAGCCGCCGCATGGCCGCCAAGTCGCCCTCGGCCGCGGCCCAGCACATGGCCGTCGAGCGCGTCTCCATCGGATACGGAATCGGAAATGCGGAATGGGAGTGATGGTCAAGCCAAGGTGACCGGGTTATGTTCACTTCAACGTCTGTCATGTCGAATAGTTATGTTGTTGAGAAGGTCGTCGTTTGACTTGTTTGAATATTTTTACGTCCGTGAAGTCATACAGCAAGTTGAAACCCCTCAATTCTCACTAAAGAGGAAGAAGCGCAGCGAGCGGATCGAGCGAGGCCCGTCGACCGCACATCGCTCCCGCAGACGCAGCAGGTCGCGCTGCATCGAAAATCCGCCTCCAAGTCCATCCGAACGAGTCTGTCCAAGCCTCGCGGAGCGTCGGGATCCATCGCCGTCTACCACGAAATTTCAAGTTTTCCGTGCGGTCTGGCAAGCCTCAAAAATTCCAAGCGTGATATTTCACGTGACAATCCGCTGCGATTGGTCCGTTTCGTTGAAGTCGTCACAAGACCCGTGTACAGTGCCCGTAGCTGTAGTTTGTACAGTCATTTGTATAGTTTGTGCAGCTTGTAGCAGCCTCCAACCTGATGGCGTCACGAGAGCTCGTGGGCCGTCCGCTGGTCCCGTTCTTCGACGCGGACGAGAACGTCAACGACTCGCTGCAGCCCGCAGACGACGACGAGAGGGAGGACATGGACGTGGACGCCCGCGTCTGGGATAAAGAGCTCGGCTATTTCGTGTATCCGTCCGAGCAGCAGGCCGGACGCTCCGATGCCGTGGCGATCGAAGCGCCGGCCAAGAACAGGGAGACCAGAACGGACAGTGGTGGCAAACAGCTGCTGACACCGTCCATGATGCTGTCCAGCAGCGCCCCGAAAACTTCGACTCGATGGCTGCAAACGGGGACCCCGTACGGGCTGCTACAGGTACTTTTGGCTTGGTTTAGGTGCAGGCAATTCAGATACTGAAGGTTGATGTGTGGCCCAATGGCAGAAGATGCCCCCGCTCGCAGCAGCTCGACCAAGCGAGGAGCTAGGAAGAAGAACCGTGCGGACACGCCGGTGCGACGGAGGAATGGCAAGGACGGAAGTGACGATGGGTCAAAGCCAAACTCGTCGAAAAAGGGCAAAACTAAGGCCAATGGTGCACAGAATAACAACAACGGGCCCAAGCAAAGGGCCAGGTATCATCTTCCGGGAAATGGGCGTGGTCAGCATTTCAATCGTCCCCGGACCCAGCTCAGCTTCCAATGCCGCCATTCCTCACCAAGCCCGGTGGAAGCTTGAGCAGTGATAAGTCGCATCCGGCTAAATCTACGGCGACCCCGGCACTACCGGCTGTCCCCATGGCGCCTCCGCTTCCTCCTGGACAGCCTCCAACACTCCCCTCAGGACAACCACCACTTCCTCCTGGACAGCCACCGGAAGAGACGACCCCACGTCCAATGTCGATTGAATTATCGATGACCCAAGATCTTCGGAGGATGCTGAATATTGGTGGGGGTTAGGCCGGGTCTGTAAAAGGTTGGCCGGAAACACTGTTCAGAAATGTGAGCTAGGTGAAGGTGTCCAGAACGCGGTACACGGGTGTCGACGTGTTGAAGAAAGGAGGCAGCGGGATTGCGAACGCGTTGATGGAGGAAAAGGTGAAAAAGTGAGAACGGGAAGCGCGGGCGCCAAGACGTGGGGTGACGCGCAGACGAGTAGAACGCGAGAATATTGATGATACGAGCCTGCGCTCGGACGGAGAAGAGGATAAACGCAGCTCAGCGTGAATAATCTTGGCCTTGATCTCGTCAAATGCCGTAGCAAGACCTGAAGTACTTCTTACATTGAGACAGTTTGCTGTGAGACTGGAGGACATTGTGGTGCAGAATATGTGCAGGACCAGAGACGGCTATTGCCATGACCGAGGAGACTCACAGACTGTCACAGTACAAGAACCATTATAAGTATCTCCGACCCCCAAGCCGTCATCCGTCATGTTGGGTCAACTACTGCTTGAATATGGGACGAACGCCAACAAGGGAAATGAATTCACCATGGTCGACTCGCACAATGACAAGCAACCTAAACTGCTTATCAGCATCCAGACTTGAAACAAGCCCGCGCCAATGGCTTCAATCGCTTCTGCAGCCTCCTACCACACGCTTCTTCGAGTGGTGGCACCACGGCCCACTGGATCGCCTGGGCCACGCTTTCAGCTTTAAAATCTGTGAGATTGTGTGCCACCTCCTGGTTATCCGCATTCCTCCAGACGACTCTGTTGGTCGCGAGCAAGAATGTAGTCAAATGGATGAACTTCTGAAACAAAAGCGCCAAAGCAATCTGGTCGTCGCGCAGTAGTTGGCGACTGTGGTGCCATCGGCGCCGTCTGCTTGGTGACATCACGACGCAAAAGGCAACAGCCATCGTGAACGCCGTTAACTCGGCTCTGGTCGGTTGCTTCCAGCCAATTGACAACGTGATCCATAGCAAAGCGGGGCCACGTCTTCATGCGATGTCATCGAGATCATGGTTCGACAAGGATCCAGTGGGTAGTGTACAGATCACTATGGGCTTTGCGTTGTCAGCCAAATACGTGCTCTACACAGTGGTGCCACAGTTGCGCTACAATTCGTCGCCCACCGCTACTGAATGCGCTTAACCGAAGTCGTGCTACACGAACTCGCTGGATTTATTGTGGGCAGGAATGCCTCGGTCGTGTTCCCTTGTATTTCGACGGGCTTGTTTGCATTCCCTAGCAACGTGCCCGTACAATTAGTGGTGAAGACGGTGCTGGAGTGGCTGTCTGGTCATCACAACGAGACGAGCGGGTGGAAAATGATTTTCAACAGTCCTCCTCCTGCACCTGTGTCGTCGTCTGTTGCTGGTGTGCTTCATGCAGTGCTGGAGGTCGACTATCTGTTGGTCGAAACAAACTGAAAATTGAGGTCGCCGCTGGTGCAGGTCCGCTTGAATCTCGATTGCCAAACCAAGGGATGCGCTATCAATGACATGGAGTTGGCGTCTCCGAAGATGCAAACACCGTGCTCGAATACGTTTCGCAGCGAGTAGATAAAACAACTCCTTGAGCAATGAACGAAGCGGGTTTATCGAGTCATTTTTTCATCGCCAGCAACATCACATTGAGCTTTTCTTTCATTGAGCAGCAACACTTGCAAAAGCAAAGTCAGGTACGGTCATTCCAGTAAAGCAAATGCATTTATGAGACTTAAGCATACATTCTAAGCGCTTTCTTCCGCGAGTAGCGGCGGTCGATCCGAATTGTTAGCCTTGTGCGGGATCTCGGGGTGTTGCATCTCGACAAAAAGATGTAGAGACCACCACCGATAACTCCGCCGATTATTGGAGCTACCATAGGAATCCAGAAGTAGTACGAGTCCTCTTTGAAGACCTGGTGATAGCCAACGAGGTACATGAAGAAGCGAGGACCAAAGTCGCGGTTCGGGCTCATGCCCAGAGCGGAGTTCGCACTGAACGCGCACGAGATAGCAGTGACCAGCAGCGCCAACGCGAACGGCGTTCCGCGCTTTCCAGGCCAGCAGTTGCGCGGGTCCTTGATGGCATAAGATGCCAGCATGATGCTTGCACAGGCTAGAACCTCCGTGTAGAACGCAGTGTAGTTGGACACACCTTCACGCGGATACGTGATGAAGAGCTTGTGCATTGTGTCTTTCCCGGGTCTTCGCGCAAAATCTTCTGGCAGTTCAGCACGTAAATCAATGCCGCTCCAACGAAGGCGCCTAGCAGTTGTGCAACCATGTAGCCTGGCACTTTCCACCACGGCAGGCGTCCATACACTGCGTTGGTAATTGTGATAACCGAGATGATGTGTGCACCACTGACGCTGTCCGCAACAAACGTGCCGATCATCACTGCCACTCCCCATCCAACACTAAGAGTCATCGTGTCGCCGTACTGTCCGTCCCATAGTCCACTCTGTCCGATGCCACCCAGGCCGAAGGCGATGGCAATTGTAGTGGCCAGGAACTCGGCCATACACTCGCGCACATGCGCGTTCTTCGTGACGAACCGGTTCTTTCGACTCGGAACCGTCATAATCTGCGAGGACTCGCGCTCGATGGGGGCACGGACGTCTGGCGCGTAGGCCGAGCCGGAGAAGTCTGCGTACGGGGTCTGGTCCGTGCGAGACCCATTTACCACGAAACTGGAGTCGTCCATGTTGCTGATGCGCATCTTGTGCGATGGGAACGGAGCTGTCATTGTCGGAGTCTTGAGTCGATCAGGGAAGTTTGAGAATGACAGACCGAGGTCGCAGGCAGGATACCAGGAGCGTCCGGACGACGTTTTCGAGAGGCTCTGGTGGGTACTTTTACCTTACCGACATAGTTGAAGCGACCGCTGATAACGTGGCAGGGGTCGTCGACATCCCCAATCAGGTTGTTAGCCAATCAGAACGCAGCGTATGACCAGCCCATCCCCTTTTGGCGCGTCATGCGCTCGAGCGGATCTCTTGATTGCCAGGGTTGCTCTGAGAGGTAGGACCGGTTTGCAGTTTGAGTTGCAGGCGGGACGCATGTGGAGGCAGCATCGCAGCAAGATCAGACCTCTGAATATGAGGCGCCTCTCATTTGGCCGCTAAGTTGTCTGTTACTCCAGTTGCCAGCACCACAGGATTCACTCAAAGTCTAGTTCGTTTCGCTCCACTTTATCGGTCGAGTGATCGTCACGAGGAGACTAAGTCGGCGACTAACGAACGGGTGGCGACCAGAACGGTACACGTGCGTAATGGACAATAGCACCCACAATGTTTACCACGTCAGTCATCGTTCAAAGCCCGCTCTCTGTTAAACATGCACCAATGGAAAAGTAATCATTCATGACGAGGAAGTGGATCTATGTGTGTACGAGCTATTGGCAACGGAAAAGCTGACTTGATCGACTCGTAGTCCCTTGATGCAATTAAAACTCTGTTGGGTCGTGCGGGTGCTGGACCTGCACGAAGATCTCGTACGCTCCTGCCCCGAGGACACCACCCACCAGAGGGGCGAAGATAGGAATCAGGAAGTAGCCGCCGTTGGCCGTCCAGACCTTCGACCCGTAGCCGACGATGTACGTGAAGAGGCGGGGGCCAAAATCACGAGCTGGGTTCATGGCATAACCCGTGTTCATGCCGAAACTCATACCCAGGGCCATGATCATCAACGCGAACGCGAACGGCGTGCCGACGGTGCCAGGCGAACGGTTGCGCTGGTCCGTGATGGCGTAGATGCACAACAACAGCATCGCCGTGGCCAACGTTTCCGTGTAGAACGCGGTAAGGTTGTTGATCTCCGAGTTGGGGTACGTGGCAAAGTGAACGTGCATGATTGTTTTGTCCGGGTCGAACTTGTGGATTTTCTGGTAATCGAGCAGGTACACGGAGCAAGCACCGACGAAGGCACCGAAGAACTGTGCAAACACATAGCCGGGAATCTTACGCCAAGCCAAACGGCCGAAGACTGCGTGCGCGAGTGAGACGGCTGGGTTCATGTGAGCGCCACTCACACCTTCAGAGATGTAGACACCCATGAGCACAGCAATACCCCAGGCCATGTTGATACTGAGCCACGTGCCCTTTTCGCCTTTGCCCAACACGACTTGGTTGTTGACACCCATACCGAAGCAAACCATGGTGAAGGTACCGAGGAACTCCGCCAAACATTCGCGCAGGTGAGGGTTGGCTGTGACGAACCATTGATTGTGGTGGCCTTCGTCACGTTCGTACTGGCTGCGGTTGGTGTGATGCAGTGAGCGCTCACACCGATCGACCTGGCGAGGCGAGCATGGCGTGTCGGCGTAAGGTGCGTAGGTACCGGACTTGTTTGCGACGTCTATGACGGGCTGGCTGTTGTTGTCGTAGCTCACCTCCATGCTGAAGCACGGCTTGGTTGCTGGGGTAGTTGATGCGAAGTCAAGAAAATTGATAATGAGCTCGCGAAGCAGGTCAGAACGATGGTAAAAACGGAGAGCTTACCGCCTCATTGACGTTGGTTACGACCCAAAAAGTCATGGCGAAAACGGACGCCCAGTCAACATCTCGCTTGCTCCGGTTGCACCTGCGTGTTTATGCGGGAAATGGGATGGCAGGGCAAGGCGAAACCTCTCGGAGACTGCGTACCCCACCAGGCTGTCTGCACTGGCTTCCATGCTTCAGAAGCAAGCGACGCCCTTTTCCGGGGGGCGTACTCGGGGATCGCTACATCAGGACATTCTACTAGCAGACTGGGAAGTGGCTACAATAAAAAGCATTAGGAATCCCTTTTCAATATGCAACGAAGGTAAGTGAATATTGATAGATCCGCTGCAGCGTATTATTACCATTCTTGCTTTGTTTTTCTGGGCCGTGACGTTCTTAAGACCAACCAAATATGCGCTAAAATCAAAACAACAAAAAATATGAATATACACGAAATCCATCTGCATGTTTTTCTTCTTCCTATTTCCGCACTGCATCATTACAGTTAGAGTTCATCAGGTTCATAAGGATGCTGCACCTGAACCAGGAACGTGTAGATGCCCGCGCCAATCACACCACTACAAAGCGGACCGAAGATAGGGATCAAAAAGTAGTAGCCGTCCAGAGTGAACACCTTCGAACCGTACCCAACAAAGTACGTGAACAACCGAGGAGCGAAGTCACGAGCTGGGTTCATGGCATAGCCCGTGTTCATGCCGAAGCTCATACCCAAAGCCATGATCATTAACGAGAACGCAAACGGCGTGCCGACCGGACCGGGTGAACGGTTGCGCTGGTCCGTGATGGCGTAGATGCACAGCAACAGCATCGCCGTGGCCAACATTTCCGTGTAGAACGCGGCGAGGTTGCTGATGTCGGCATTGGGGTACGTGGCAAAGTGCACCATCATCGTCTCCTTGTCCGGGTCGGCCTTCATGAGATTCTGGTAGTTAAGCACGTACACGGAGCAGGCACCGAGAAAAGCACCTAACAACTGCGAAGCACAATAGCCCGGGACCTTCCACCACGGCAGACGACCGTATACAGCGTGTGCAAACGTCACAGCGCAATTCATATGAGCGCCACTGACGCCCTCCGAGACGTAAACGCCCATGAGGACAGCGATACCCCACGCCATGTTGATGCTGAGCCACGTGCCCTTCGCTTCGTCCGATAGCGCCACTTGGGTGTTGACGCCAATACCGAAGCACAGCATCACGAATGTGCCGAGGAACTCTGTGAAACACTCGCGAAGGTGGGCACTGCTCGTGACGAACCACTGATCGTGGTGGTCTTCATCTCGGTCGTACTGGCTGCGGTTGGTGTGGTGCAGCGAGCGCTCACATCGGTCGATTGGTCCGTGAGGCGTGTAGGGCGTGTTGGCGAAGGCGTAGCACGCAGACTTTTCTCCGCTCTCCAGCACGACTTGGCTGCTGCTGACGAAGTTGGGTTCCATGTTGAGGTTCGGTCTCATTGCTTGGTCAGTCGGATACTCGTTTCTCGCTTGCAAATTGGGGAGATTGAACTTAGTCACTCGGTGGCGAGCGGTCTATGATACACTCTGAGAGACTGTCTCTGTGGGTTGTGTACCGGCGGTGGTCGATGTAGCTGATCCGCTTGAGGCGAAGACGGCAAAAGAGATAATGAGGAGGTGGGGACCAGAGACGTATAACTTGATGGACTAACGTAGTGTGGAACGGACTGCCACACCTTCGTCGTCTTCGTTGATGTGTGAGCTCTCTGCGTTTCGTGTCTATCTCGGCATCTCCCCACGCCATGAAATAATGTCGTGCACTGCAAGTTGCTATTGCATGCTGTTACAGAGGGTTACGTCGCAGTGAACGGGATCTTCTTGCGCTCCAGGCTCCTGCCAGGTGTCATGTTGCTGCTGCGTGTCACTCTAGCTGAACTACGAAATCCGGTTTGGTGCGGGTGTTGAAGTGGTCGAGCCAATCGCTGATCGGTCTGCGACTCGTCTACGCTGAATCGTTGTGGTCTCGCCAGCTGACCACCACCGAATCGCCTCCAGGGTGAGGACAGACAAGCTTGATTTCGACCAAAAACAAGCGACGTGGGTTTCCCCGCAGGTTCAGATGCAGATTCTCGTGGGTTGGTGTGCAGCCGTAGCTGACCTCCTTGTATCTTCCTTCAGATTTCGTGTTTTTACGAGTGCCATCGCTGTCCATTTGTCTCGGCTCACGTTGACAGCGCGAATGTGGTTGGGGCCCGCCGTTTAGGTGGTGGGTGAAAATGCGAATTGATGCCATCTGCCGGCGCTCCCCTTTCCTTGCTTGAATAATGTGCAACGCGCAGTTCATATGTCGCTACTAAATTTTTGCTAAGTAAACAAAACCTGCCTAAATTATCTAGATAGCAGTCAGTCGTTTCGCCACCCCACACACCAACATGCTGTTGCTGAGGTGGTTGCTTGCTTGCCTTCAGGTTTTCTGCGTATCTACACACTGCGGACCGTGATGAGCTGCTCCGCACTCAGTCTGCAAAGTAAGAGAAAAGGACCGTTGCTCTTTCTTTCGAGGACGGCTTTGTTAGAATGTTCGGCCCGCCAAGCTGCTACGTAAGCTCTTCAGCGTGTAACAGTGCCAAGCTGATGCTGTTGGTAATCTTTCACGGTTTTCAAACCATCATCCGTGAAAACATTGGGAGCAAAGGTGGTCGTTTTTGATTTTCGAAGGTAAGCCTTGCAGTGAGCTCGTAGTGATTCGACGCGAGGCAGCCCCTGGAGTGGTGTGGTGGCTCGAAAAAACCGATCGAGTAACTTGGGTGGCATTGCATGCAAAAGCACGTAAGAACGCCACCGCAAAACTAAAACAAATCGACAACTCGTACACGACCGTTTGGTTGCGATGCCTCCCCTGCAGCTGCTTCAGATCCGCGTATTGACTCTCTGCCCGAGTGACAATCCGTACGGTATTCTCAAATGTTGCTCACTTCATCTGTCTAAAACGTATTTCCAACAGCCAGATAGCGGATAGTAGGAGCATTGAGACGCCGTCAATCTTGTAGACGTGACAAGCCTCTAGCTGAAAGACAGTCTGTGCACAGAAAGCAAAATTGCTAACTTGTTCGGTGGCTATGTCTTCAGTTTAAAAACGTCGGAGTGATGTGATTGTCAGTTGAAGCTGTTCCAGACACGAAAGCTGCAGTGGTCCATCGCATTTGTCAAGTGGCTGAGACACCATGCACAGCACCATCTGAAACGGCTGCTCGTTGCGCAGGTTATGTGGCGACAATCCATCCCTTCCGTGCCATCCGGCAAGCGTCGATGGGGTCAGACCCTGAGGACTCAAAGTTCAGTTTTGATAGTCGTTTCGACGAACTCCGACTACTGTATCCAAGCACTGCTCGTGGTGACATCTGAGCTCATTTTCGTCCCTCGGAGACTGATTGTCATAGTTCCTGCATCGCTGGTCTTATCTTCCTCTCGCCATGACAAGTTGCCAGACTTGCCCAGATATTACCTTTTTCAACGGAATCCTTGGTTTTTCCCGCTCACGGAGTCCAGAGCTCTGAGCAACATCAACAATGCCAGCGCTCGCTTGTTCTTTCGATGATTCTCCTCCACCACCACATGCTGAGACGTGGAGGAGAGAGTTTAATGATCCCTAGCATCACCTTAAGCAAGCCAGGCCGAAATCACGACCGGCTTCTTTTGTGAAGACTGCAACCCATAAGACCTGCTAGGGTGCCCACATCTTGCGATCCGGAGCCTGAACAACTGCCCTCCTACGAAAGATGCAAATGCAATTCTCTTTAAGTGCAGCGCGAAGTAGTTTCTCGGGGTACCAATGAAAGATGCAGCATGTGTGCGGAACTCATTGCCGTCGCAACAATGCACCGAGTTGCAGCGACTATCTAGTTGGGTGAAGCTCACAACAATGTTGTTCTAGGTGGAGTGCTCTCATTTTCAATGTGTGTCGACTCCCTCTGGCTCGGCTTCACCCTTCCACGATATCCTTCCTTTCATGCTGTTTCAGCTTTGGGGTGATGCCGCTCATGCAATTTTGGGCAATGTACCTTTGCCATCATCTGCCACCACAACCGGTAGGACTGCAAACATTTTTTAACTAGTACTGGTCGTGGATGCTTATAGGTGTTCAACAGGACTGGCGGCGAATTCTACTCTGTTCGACGTCTAACGACCACGCAATCGTGGCGAAGGGCGAGGTGCTACGGGCAAAAGTTTTATGCGGTATTGGCGGTGAGCTTGGAGACAAAAATGAAAGAAGTCATGTGTTGTCTTTTGTGGTGGATGTATCTACGAGATGAACGTTGTTTTTACGGGTGCTGGATCTCGATGAAGAGGGTGTACGCACCGGCGCCGATGACGCCTCCGAGGAACGGACCCACGATCGGGATCCAGAAGTAGTAATCGTATTCGTAGAAGACCGAGTGATAACCCGCCAAATAGGCAAACAAACGAGGACCGAGATCGCGGTTCAGGCTTACACCCAGTCCAGTGTTTAAGCTGAAGGCTGATCCAAGCGCCATGATGAGCAACGCAATAGCGAACGGGGTTCCCACGGGGCCTGGATGGCGGTTGCGCGGGTCCGTAATGGCGTAAACACACGACATCAGGAAGGCACAAGTTAGCACCTCAGTGTAGAACGCCGTATAGTTGGAGACACCATGAGGATACGTGACGAATAGGATGTGCATCGTCGTATTGTCCGGGTCTGCTTCTGCGATTTTCTGGTAGTGCAGGACGTAAACCAATGCTGCGGCGACAAACGCACCCAGTAGCTGAGCGCAGAAGTAGCCCGGTACTTTCCACCACGGCAACCGCCCGTAGACTGCATGCGTGAAGGTCATGACGGAGATAATGTGCGCACCGCTGACATTCTCAGCAGTATAAATGCCCATGAGCACAGCCACACCCCAAGCAAGGCTGACAGTCATCACGTCGCCCGCTTCGCCGTCCGAGATGGCGATCTGGCTGTTCACAGCCAAACCAAAGCCAATAACGATAACCGCGCCCAGAAACTCAGCAAGACACTCGCGAAAGTGCGGGCTTGTCGTGACGAACGGCAGCTTTTTGAGGTCCTGGCCGTTGTTCCAAAGCTGGCTGCGATTTGTCTCGTGCAGCGACTGTGGTTCCCGGCCTTGCATGACCGGAATGTGCGGCGTATACGGCGTGTTGGCAAAGTCAGCGTACGCCGACTTGTCACTTATGTCGAGTGCAAGCTGCCCACTATTGGCGAAACTCGCCTCACTGACGTGGACCCTGGTCGCGGATGGATGTAGTGGAACCGAGCTCATTGGTCTTGAGTTACTTGAGACTTGTCAGACAAAAGGTAGAATGACCTCTTGCAAACTTCTAGTCGGAGAGGCCCTTCTCACCGAGCTGACGGGGCCGTCAGCAGCTTGGCGGCGACGCCAAGGTGTGCTAAACGTCTGTGGATGTTTATGGGTGAAGCGTGAGTAGCTACTCCAGATGCTGGGCTTCCTCGAGGCAATGGCCAAAATCTTCACCAACATGCTGAACCGGCAGTTCAGAAATCGCACATCTTCCCTCTGTATCTGAGCGACTGGAAGGAGTTGAAGTGTTTCGTTGGTCGCAGTGGTCGCTTGGACCACTACATTTTCGCGACCTGAGTCCAGAATCGAGAGACAAGTAGTGACCGCCACCTCATGGGCCCGAAACGATTCCGGACAGAGATTTTGATGGCACGTAAGCCGCTGCCGACAAGTACTGTCAGCTTAGGAATGCAGCGTTAACAATTGCGGCCAAAATGCCACAAGAGCCCTTCCAAGCACGAAGGCAGAATTAGTGTGACCAGAACTGTTTCCAGATGCAGAGAAAACCCAACGCCGTGGGGTAACAGCCAGCGTCAGCAGCACCATTTAGCGGAGGTCATTCTTGTCATTCTTGTTCGCACATCGGTTTGTTCGATCTAGCCCCGCTGTTCATCTGGTGGGATTCGACAGAGCACCACCTGCCGAGGCAGATGGCTGCCCTGTGCAACGGGAATCCAAGTTCGCACGTGTTGTGCCAAACTCGTTACTGCTGTGACCCGTGTCATGAAGCTGCAGCGCCAGTCACGGCGGCTGACAGGACAATCAATCTTGCGTATCGACGTGGACGTCTGCGACGCTCGTACTACTAGTAGTAGTTGGGTGGAGTTGCCGTCTTCCGAACCCCCGCCACGATCAGTTCAGGGGCTGAACTCGTTGCCCCTGACGAATGTTGTCAGTCAGTTTGCACAATCGGCCGTCCCTGACGCCACAGTGAAGCTTATTCATCGCACTGTATTATTCGAAATGAATTATCGTACAAGTGCGCACGTTTATGATTCGAAGCGAAGCTATTCGCACGCAAAACTCATCGCCAACTCATCATAACTTGCACATCACGACACCCATGCCACGCAATAGTGCCTCTACGCGACAGCCAGCTATTGGTTGTTGTCTCGCGTCCCGTGGACGTATAATAGCAGCCTAGCGCAATTTCCACTAAATCTCGGTTCTGCGCTCTTGTGTGTTGTAGAGGTGGCGAGGAGTCTCGCCACTTGCATTGCGCAAGCCCTCCTGCCCAATCGACATGAACATATTTACTCGGCTGCTAGCCACTCCCTGTGAGCGCAACAGATCGCCGAGCTGTGTGAGAACCTGCGGTGCGTTGACCATCGTCACAGCAGTGGTTGTTGACACGCCACCGCTTGTACCACTCCGCAAGAATGGGTGGTTAAGTAAGCCGTTCTCCCCTGTTATCGTTGGTCGGCGGCGGTGCTCACGCTGCAGACAGGAACGGATCACGTTTTCCAAGTCTTTGTTCTTCAGCGGCGGAAACGGAATCGGGATTGATGGGTCGATAATGCAGCGGAACTTCTCGATGATGTTGTGTACATCCGCGAAAGGAGGTTTGGAGTACACGATTTGGTACAGGATGCATCCTAGCGACCATATGTCGCTCGCACGTCCGACCTAGAAACCAGCCCAAGCGTGATTAATCGTCATAATACACAGAATAAATACTGCGCAAATTTAACTGACCCACCTTCATTTTTCCTCTGGGTCCCGCTGACCATTTGGCATCGTGTTGCCTTGAATGGCCTCTGGAGACATAAAGTTGACAGTGCCAATCTGGCTGTCGCGTTCAATGTTTGTCGTATCGTTTGAGATTGCCTTTGCAATTCCAAAGTCAATTAACTTAAGCGCGCCATTCACGAACAAGAAGTTTGCAGGTTTCAAATCACCTTCAAAGAATACGAGTACACAAGTGTAAGCATATTAGCACGAGCGCAATGTTCATGACGATAACAAAATCTACTGACCGTGGATGATTCGCTCGCTGTGAATGGCATCAACAGCTTGCAGCATCTGAGTCCAAATGACCCGCAGAAAGTTTTCGTCCATGCCTCCTTGTAGATCACGAAGCCGCTCGCTAAGATCGATCTCGCCGTGCTCCATAATCTGTGACGACGAAGCCAACACGAACCACAGCGACTAAGTGTTACTTCGCACAGCTCCTCGAAGATCATAGGGTACACACATACCACGTTGATTTGCCGCTGCTGGATATCTTGTTCGGCAGCTATGAGTTTGATAATGTGCTTGTTCCCTTGAAGCTTTCGCAGCAAGTTGATCTCGTTGGTATACTGGGCAATGCTCTGCTCGTCCAACTTCTTCAGTTTGATTTTCTTCAAAGCATAAATTTTGAGATCGGGACCCAACATTCGGTAGACCTTGCTGCTTCCTCCACTTCCAATTTGCTCCAATTTTATATATTGCAGTCCGCCGACCTGCATGAATGATAACCAGTAAATAGACTACGTCAGACACCGATGAGCATGACAAACAATTTTATGCACACACGAACCACGACTCGGCTGGCCAAAGACGCAAATGTGTCTTGCGATGTGGAGCTGATTGTCGAAGCCAAAGGTGGAGATGATGATGACGAAGCAGAGCTGGGTGAATACGGACTCGTGTCCGCATGGTTCTTAGCCAACACGGCACCTTGGTCAAGTTGCTGCCGCTTAGGAGAACGATAGTGATCAGGTGCACGTGACTTGTTGCTGTGCGCCAGAGCGTTCGCTGGTGTTGCTGCACTTGCAACAGAGCTGCTTTCTGGTACCCTTTGCGCTACAGGTGAGGCATTGTGCTCCAGAATCCGTGATAATCTGCTGTTAACGGATGCTGGTCTTGGTGGTTGTGCTACCCTTGCACTACTTGGAGACATTTGCGGCACCAAGCCGGTTGAGTCCACACCAGCTACAGTAGGCTTTTTCAGTGGTGCGTCGTCAAAAGCTTTGGAGTCCTTGCTGTCACCGCGGAATTTTGGCTTCCACGTCATGATGTGGCTAATATCAATATCGACTTTCTTTCTTGGCTTGGTTTCCGACTTGATCACCGATAACGCTGATGGGGTTTCCTGCATAAAAGCATGCGCACGGCCAAGCAGTTAGAAGTGGATCCACGACGCTAGAGAACAAACAGGATATCCATGCCTTGACTGGAGTAAGGGGCTTGCTTGGTTTCTTCGGGCTCTCAGCCATCATTACGTCGTCGTCATCATCACTGTCGCTATCGCTATCATCATTTGGTTTTGATGAGGCTATCACTCGAAGCGGTGGGCCACCTGAACTCTCAAACAAACAACAAAACTGTTAAGATATAGTGACAGTGACAAAACACAGTGACATCTTCGAACCTAGAGTGCGAAGACGAGAAGGTGGGTGGTAAGCCTTTCTGGACGTGGACTGCGACTTGACGCTTGCCCGCGTAGGAAGCGACGGCGTAGTGAGCAACGGTGACTTCACGTCATTTCTCGGCATTTTCCTTGCTGTTGCAAACCCACTTGCAGATGGGCCCACGCGCGTGTGACTCAGAGGTGTCGTGTCTGCCGGAGTGGTCGGTGGACGGGGTGACATCAATGGGTGATGAAATTGTCCGCGAGGAGTGGTGACCGATTTGCTATCATCCTGCGGTCTGGGGTTTTCTTGCGTCACGCGGTTCTCTAATGTCTTGGGTTCTTTCACAACTTCGAGATCACTCAAAGCCTTGCGCATCTCCAGCTTCCAGTGCGTATCCAGCTTTTGCGATTCTCCTGCGCGCCAAACTCTGTCTGCACTTTGAGATCCCCCAGCGCCTTGCGGTCGCTCAGCCCTTTGTGGTCTTGCAGTGCCGGCGTTTTCCGCGGGAGCGCCAAGCTCTTCTGCTCCCTCGGCTCCCCGAGAACGCGCTCACCCACCCGACCGTCCCGGCAACGACGCGCTTCAGCAGCTCCTCCTTCTGCGCCGGCGTCAGCGCGTCATTGTCCACTCCCCTCTCCAGAACCTCCTCCGCCACCTCCTTATTCCCGCCCTTCCCTACAACAAAACACACAACTCAGTTCTCTTCCTCCTTCCTCCCTTCTCTTCTCCGTCTTCCTACCAGCCCGATACTCGAACGCAGCCTCCTCCTCATACAGCAGCGCGTGCTTCTCACCCACGCGCTGCTTTTTCATCATGGCGAACGTCTTCCTCGTGTCCATCTCGGACTCGTTCAGCTTGGCCAGCATGATCCACATCTCCGCGTACCCGGCGTCCTCCCGGTTCGCTTCCACGCTCATGCACGTGAGCGCCCTCCGCACCAGTCGCGAGCGGTTGTAGCGCGACCCACAGCCCGCCACGGGGCAGCGCAGCAGCGCCAGCCACGGGCCAACGCTCGCGGGCTGCGCGGCCACGGCCAGCACGAGCCGCACGCGCCGCTCGTCCGGCTGCTCCAGCATGAAGATCTTGCGGGCCGACTCGCCCATGTACAGCAGCGGCGCGCAGTGGCCCCCGGGCGTGCGGAACGTGGCGCCGGGCAGCGGCAGCTGCGCCAGCAGCGCGTCTAACGAGGTGGCCGAGGGCTGGGGCGGCTGGTTCTCCTTGTCCAGCGCGTCCATGCGGATCTGGCGGCGCGTGGGCAGGTGCGTCGACTCGCGCTCTCGCTCGCGGGGGCGCTTGCGACTGCCGCGCACGGCCGCGACGGCGAAGGAGGACGCGATGGCGGCGCGCGCGTGCGGAATGGAATGCTCGCCTCGCGTGCGGAATCGGAAATGCAGGAGTGATGGTTTGATACTGAAAGCAAGTGAGGAGGGGTTTTGACCAATGGAACGGAGGGGACGAGTGGGATTGGTGGGAAATACAGCCCTTGGGTGCGGAATATACATGCTGGAAGACAGGGTGCATGTTGAAGTTGCCTTTTTTGGTTTGGTCGTGTGAGAAAGGCTGATTTACTGGTAGTTGGGCAGTTGAGGATTGCGGTGTTGGCCATGATGAGTGGAAGCGCGTACTTTGTGGGTCGGAAGGAACTGCTGGAGTGGGTGAACGCCTTGTGTGGCTCGGAGCTCACGAGGGTGGAGCAGACGTGCTCGGGCGCGATCGCGTGTCAGGTGCTGGACGCGCTGTACCCGGGCTGCGTCCCCATGAGCAAAGTGGACTGGGGTGCGACCCACGACTACGAATTCGTGCACAACTACAAGCTGCTGCAGAAGTGCTTCAACACACTCGAGATCGACAAGCAGATCCCGGTGGACCGCCTCGTGCGCGGCAAGTACCAGGACAACCTCGAGTTCCTGCAGTGGCTCAAGGCGTTCTACGACAGTCATGGGCTCAAGCAGCCTACGACCCCATTGCTCGGCGTGAGAAGGGAAAGGCGGTGCCCAGTACAACCGCAAGTTGGGTGGCTTGACGGCTGCGAGGGCCCACAGTTCTACGCCTGCAAAGAGCATTCGAGCTGCGACGCCGACCAAGAAGTCTCCACGTAGCTCTTCCCGTGCTGCACTCCCGTCTATCAGTGATGATACTTCAACGGCGTTGAAAGAGATGGTCAAGAACGTCAAAGCGGAGAATGAATCTCTGTCTGACCAGAGCAGACAACTGCGCGAAGCTGTACGTTCCTGGCCTGCGATCTCTGACGAGTAATGTTACTAAAGTTGTTGTGTCTCTCGGTGTTTTCACCTCGATGCTCAGCTTGGAATCGTGGAGAGAGACCGCGACTTTTACTACAAGAAGATGGAGGCGATCGAAAAGCTCGTGAATGATTTAGAGCTCTCGAAGACTGCAGGCCAAGAGACCACAATGCAGGCACTGGCGATACGAGACGTGCTATACGCCTCGGAAGATGAGCAACAAGCATCACCGCAATAGCGTAAGACAACAAGACCTGCATTCCTGATGCAGAAGAAACCAGGACTGGCAACAAGTGGCGAAACTTTCCGTTGAAGACTCGTAAAACCCGAGGTGCATCGCCTAAAGTGTAAAATAAACGCCTTTTTCGTTCCATCTAAGAGCGCAGCTTGAGAAAAGTGCGCTTTAGGACGCGAGCCTGTACATACCACGAGCAAATAAACGTAAGAACCGTGTTACTGAGTGACGTGCACTTGATGAAAGTGCAGCTTGCACGCGTACCTCGTAGCTGATAGTGTGCTGAATGGAATCAGTCCCCGTCGGTCCGGCATTCCGCTGGTCGGCTGCTGTTGTGGTGAAGATATCCTTTCCATGCTGGTCGGCGCAGTCGAGGAACTCGAGAATATCGTCCATGGTAGAGTCGCGAATAGTGGTCATGTGCTTGGCTAGCGTTATTGCCAACCCGAGGAAGCAGCGCTTCGCATAGTACCACGTGTCCGGTCCGAGCTTGCGGTGATACGGCTCCATACTCTTCATGACGCGGCAGATACCGAAGTCGTAGTTATTCTTCGAGCAGTAGAGCGTGCCAATAACGAGGTTCACGATGCAGAGGTGGAAAAGTCGTTTGTCAGGGTCACGGCTTGATTCCTCTTCCTCCTCCCGCTCAATAGAGCGCAATAGCTCTTCGGCCTTTTCGTTATCCGTGTTCATAACGTAGCACACGCAAAGGTTCGCCAAGATGATAGCTTGTACATCCAGCAGATTGTCTTGGTGTTTTTTCACAAAGGGTTCGTAGTACTGGATGGCCTGCTCGTATTTGTTTCCCTGCAGAAAAAATACGTGGGCGACATTCAGCTTCCATGCCTCGTGCTCTGAGCAGAACTCAGCTGTCTGTCGGAAGATCTTCTCCACTTGCGTGTAATTCCCTCGCTCCCAGTAGATGTTGGCCTGGGCCATCAGCACGGGCATAAAGTCCTCCAAAGCGTCATCATACGCTTTGAGCGACGTCTTAATATCCTCATTAGACTGTGCAAGCCGCGCGTCTTGAATTTTCTTGGTCAATTTGCGCAGACCCTCCACGTGCTTCGTGGCCAACTCGTCATACTTGCGGTAAGCATCTTCAGGTGATGTTTGTAGCGTTACGGTGGCATCCATAAAGTCGTAGAAGTCCTTTGATAGCAGCTGAAACGTTAGATGCGCATTCTCCGCTAGTACATCAGCCATGAGATCGTGGAATCCGTGCTTGGTGTACAGGATCAGCAAATTGGAGAAGGTCTCAACTGGGAACGGCGGGTTCTGCAGCAGGAAGTTGAGCTTCTTGAAGCCACCGTTTGGGTCGACATCCATGTTCATCAGACCAAAATTGTGCAATGACACCGGGTCAAGCTCCTCTTCCTGGCGGGGTGGCATGTCCAGCAACGCGTCACGAGCTCCCTTGTAGTTCTTCATCTCGTATTCAATGGCCGCCTTCAGGTTAAACGCTTCCACGAGTGCAGTCTCACGCAACACCGTCGAGTTGCGCACGGACTTGACATCAGTATTTTGCTCGCTCTTGCTGCCTACGCTCAGCTCCGGTGGTCGCGAACACCCTTCTCAATAATTTCAGCGATCTGCCGCATGGCGTTTCCGTACTGCTTCATCTTGAAAAAGCAGAGCGCAGTATTGTAGGACAGATCCGGCTGATAGCCGAGGATGTTGAGTGCGTCTGCAAATTTCGCGCGTGCTGCCTCGTAGCGACCTTCCTTGTACTCGATGGCACCGTCAAACACAATGGTGGTTGGGTCGTCAGATAGACACTCCTCCAGCACGGATCGAGTAGCCTTGATATCGTTCTGCTCGTAGTACGAAGCTGCTCTGAGCAAGTGCACCCGTTGTGCAAACTGTTCACTCTCGAGCTGGCTAGCTCGTCGTGAAGCTGCATCGTACTGTCCGGATTTGTACAGCGATTGGGCGAGATAGAGGTGATACTCGTCCACCTCCGGGTAGCTCGCACAGAGCTGCTCGTACATGCCCACTGCTTGGTGGAAAAGCTGCATGTGATAGTAGCAATACCCGAGCAACGATAGCGCTGCACGACTGTGCGGGTGGTTCTCCAATTCGATCTGGAGAATCCTCACAGCCTCCTCGTACTTTTGGTCGCGAATGAGCCCGTAGATCGTCGAAGTGTAGCTGCTCCCAGCACCATCCTGCGACTGGAACATACTGACCGGTCCAAGTGAAGTGCGTGGATCGACCTCACGCAGCGCAGCTTGGGCGTTAGTGGTCGACGACGGAATTCGCAGAGTGGTCGACTGTTCCCAACGGACACGAGGATATCGCTACGATGTTGATGAACAAGTGCAGCAGGTTTTAAGCTCATGCATTTGTCGATAAAGTCGTCGACACTTATCGAGTCGTTCATGGCAGTTGATCTTCTGATGAAGTGCAGGGTGGCAAGGGCCGCACGATCAGCCCGGAGGTGATCAATTGCTCGTGTTGAAGTTGCCCTGTACTTACCACCGCGATGGGAGGGAATATCCGTCTCGAATCGATCACCACCTCATGCATACAAGAGCCCCACCAACTCGCTATCATCTTTCCACTCCACAGTATCACCACTTCCTGAGCCGCCACGTATGACACGCAGTGACGGTCTCCGATAACCCAAGCAGCCATGTCACAATCGAATTGGCGCTCAACTGCACAAGTCGACCTCGTTCCCTCATTGATTCTAGCCATGGCTGAATCCAAGCTCCCACAGCTCTACATCTACGACCACTGCCCGTTCTGCTGCCGTGCCCGAGTGGCGCTCGGTCTCAAGAAGGTCAAGTACGACGTGCTGTTCCTGGCCAACCACGACGAGGCCACCCCCATTGGCCTCGTGGGCTCCAAGCAGGCCCCGATCTTGGTGCCCGTGGGCGAGAAGCCCTTCCCGGAGAGCTGGGACATTGTCAGCTACGTGGACAAGCACTACGGCGACGGTCCCATTATCAAGGAGGCCTCGGGTCGCCCCGAGCTCGCCAAGTGGATCGAGACGGTCATGCCGCTGCTGGTGGAGCTCTATCTGCCGCGCTTCCACGCCGCACCGCTACCGGAGTTCACGCTGCGCGAGTCTCGCGACTACTTTAAGAACAAGAAGGAGAAGAGCATCGGCTCCTTCATTGACGCTCTGGCCAAGAGCCCGGAGCTCGTCGAGAAGGTCAACCAGCTCCTGAAGGAGCTGGAGCCGCTGCTCCACTCCAACACCTCGGTGAACGGAGAGCTGAGCTACGACGACCTGGACCTGTTCGGTCGTCTGCGCGGCTTGACCCTCGTAAAGGGCATCGAGTGGCCCGCCAAGGTTCGTGCGTTCCTCGAGTACTTCTCAGAGCAGGGCGACGTCCCGATCTACGACAACGTCGTCAAGCTCTAAGGAGAGAAATGCACCTTGGTGTTGTGCAGTGGTGCTGACTGGAGAGGTTGACGTTGTGGCTAAGGTTCTAGGCAGTCGGTGTCTCAATAAGGCGGCGGTGTTGCCGGTTGCTTCAATACACGTTCAGCAGCTGAGCTTAATGCGGCTGTGAAATGCAGGACTGGGCTTTGTTTGTTGTGGTGCCAGTGCAATGACGGCAATTTGAAGGCTCTTGCGAATGCTACCGTGGCAGGAGCGGGAGGCTACATTGGGCTCTGCTTTCACTAATGCACGGGTCAGCTCCTTGGCTTCGAAGGAAGTCTGAAATGCCGGCACAGCTTCCAGGCGTAGGTGACAACAAACACAGGAGTCCTACCAAATACTACGCCACGAGCGGCAAGACGTCATCATCGTCATTCACCATCGATCCGACGGTCGTGTCGCAATGCTAGCTTTCGGGGCAGCGTGTCAACATGACTGATGCTTGCGCTCCCCAATGCATAGCGCATAATCGCCGGAACGACCTGAAAATTGAGTAGTTTTTACTGACTCCTGAGTAGCGACGCATGGCTAATCGGATCACTTGTCACAATTGCTGCGACGTAAGGAGCCCGTCCACAGGACATGGCGGATAGCATCTTGAAGCGCAAACATAAGTTTTTCCTGTTGAAATAGGATCCCTCGGCTCACCATCTGCAACTGAGACTGTCATAGGAACCACACAGCACGTGCTTCCACTCGTCATATGACCACCGGCTCTGTCGTGAAATGGCAGCATGATGCACAATGCTCCACCTCACAATATGCAGTGACCCCGTAGCCTATTCAGTCTTCATTTTGCCAACTTGCACGCCTCTCAAAGAAAACGCTTCAAGCACTTGTAGCTGTTAAGCATTATCTCCAACATGGTAGAACCAAGTTTTGTCAACAGCGGCCAGTACGTCAGCGATTTGTCCGAGACGTCTGGACACAATGCTAGCAACGAGAAGCACAAGTTCGGTCGCTATCCCTCCACCCCACACACACCGATGCAACGCCGACCAAATGCACAGACAGCAGAATACAGCTTCGCCACGACGCCTTACACCCCACGACGTCTTCCACACACCAGCTCCATGCACTCGATGCTCCACCAAACCAACCGCAGTCAGGCGTGGATCGCCGACGAAAAACCAAGAACCTCCCATTCATCACTAAGAGCGTGCACTTGCGAGAGTGCTTCGCTGAGTTCCTGGGAACGCTGGTACTTGTTTGCTTTGGCATCGGTGTGAACAACCAAGTCGCGCTCTCGGAAGAAGCCAACGGGACGTGGCTGAGTATCAACATTTGCTGGGGCATCGGATTGCTCGTTGGCGTGTACGTGGCAGAAGGAATCAGTGGAGCACACCTCAACACTGCTGTGACTTTCACGCACGCAGTGTACGGCCGCCTTCCTTGGTGGAAGTTCCCAGGGTATGCCTTGTCACAAACTTTCGGTGCCTTCGTCGGTGCCGGACTGATCTACGTGCTCGGGTACCAGAAGCTGATCATGGTGGACCCGCACAAAGAAAAAATGCAAGCCAACTTCGCGACGTATCCGACCGACGGCGTTTCCAATCTCACTGCCTTCTACAGCGAGGCATTGGCGACCGGTTTGTTGTTACTTGCCATTTATGCTATCACGGATGAGCGAAACCGAGGTGCTGGTCCAGTTGGCACGCCGTTTGCCTTTGCACTTCTCTTCATGGCACTTGGCATGGCGTTCGGCATGAACACTGGCTACGCGCTCAATCCGGCACGCGACTTTGGTCCGCGAGTCATGACCTACTCTGCGGGATTCGGCTCGAAGGTGTTCTCTGCAAATGACTTTTACTTTTGGATCCCCGTATTTGGCCCGATCATCGGAGGTGTTGTCGGTGCTGGAATGTACATCTTGCTTGTGCAGATCCAGCACGACGAAGACGATGACGAAGAAGATGTATAGAGAAACAAAACCAATATGTACATCTTTTTTTACATTTATCCTTCTGCGCCTTCCTTTAGTTTTTCTTTTAGTTTTTTCCCGGTGATATTTTCAAACTTTAACGATTGACGGAGAGCAGATCACCTTCTTGTACCGGTAACATAGCTAGCATCAATCCTTGCGATAGATTGTTTCGGAAGCTGAGAGTGCAGGCCGTCGTGTCCTGGAACTCTAGCTAATTTTCATGTGGCTAACACTCCATCTCTTCATGAACACATGCTGAACTGGAAGCCATTTTACTCCCTGAGCAGCAGACTGGGACAAAAGAGAGCACCACTCAATTGCCCTTTACCTCTATAGTGCTCTTAACCAATTATTAGCTATAACCCATAACAGCCTCCAATTGCAGATAGGTGTTTTCAAATTGCGCTGGGGTATCACCCCTATTACCTTCTATCTACGCCCGAGCTCTATTGACAGCGAGCAATAAGCTCCACAGATAGCACCACCTGTCGTGATGTCACTTATGTGAGTCGAGGCAGATGGAATTCCTTTCGAAGCATGGTCTTGATGGTGTTTTTGTTGGGTTCTCATGGACGGCATCACTCTTTATTTTTCGTCTCTACTAAGAAGACCAAGTTCCTCACAGTCAATATGGAGGAGGCAAGCTTTGTGCACAGCGGCGATATTTTCACGCTGACCGACAAGTCCGGCTACCAGTTGCCTTACTACTACAACAGGCAAACGCCCGGTGGTGCACCACCCGGCCATCGTCGGCGGATGCCTCGCTCTTATTCCATGCACTCGATGATGCATGAGACCAACCGCAGCCACATCCAGATCACCCCGCAAGTCCGAGAGCAGATTCCGTTCATCACCAAGAGCGTACACATGCGAGAATGCCTCGCCGAGTTTCTGGCCACGATGGTGTTCCTCTGCTTTGGCCTTGGTGTGAACAACCAAGTCAATTTGTCGGACGACGCCAACGGTTCATGGCTCAGTGTCAACATTTGCTGGGGAATTGGCGTGCTCATCGGTGTGTACGTGGCTGAAGGTGTTAGCGGTGCACATTTGAACACTGCCGTCACGGTCACTCACGCAGTCTACGGTCGTCTTCCTTGGTGGAAAGTGCCTGGGTACGCTGCAGCACAAACCTTGGGCGCGTTCTGCGCTGCGGGGCTCATTTACGTGCTCCAGTACCAGCGTCTACTGGAAGAAGACCCTAAGAAGGAGACGACCTACAGCAATTTCGCGACGTACCCGACCGACGGTGTGTCCAACCTCACTGCTTTCTACAGCGAGGCTTTGGCGACAGCCATGTTGTTGATGGCAATCTACGCCATCACCGACGAGCGAAACCGAGGTGCAGGCGCTGTAGGCACACCGTTTGCATTTGCACTTCTCTTCATGGCACTTGGTATGGCGTTCGGCATGAACACGGGCTATGCCCTGAACCCGGCACGCGACTTCGGCCCTCGCTTCTTCACGCTCATGGCCGGCTACGGACCCCAAGTCTTCAGTTCCCATTCCTACTACTTCTGGGTCCCGATCGTCGGGCCTCTTGTGGGCGGCATCATGGGTGCCGGCCTGTACTTTTTCTTGGTGCAGTTGCAACACACCAGCGACGACGACGACGAGTAAACCCACCGCGAGCGTAGTGCATTTGAAAAGTGATGATTGACAAGGTGTAGATACTGTTCGAGGCTAGCGAACGAGTGGGAATGCTAATATACGGAGCTTGACACTACTCAGCATCGAGGAGCGAGCGAGGTCGATCGATTTGGTTTGGATCAGCACGAGTAGAGATATCTCGCTCGGAGATATCGTGACACCGACCAGAACCATTTTTCAGTCGCGGAGGCAGCACGAAAGCCACCTGCACGCGTTGCGCGACGATCGCGCCGTCTTCATCTATGACGTCGGCGACGCCGTACTTGAGAAGTCCCAGATGGACGTTTAGCATGGTCGAATAGCTTGTGCTTGGTCTCTTCAGACTTGGTGGAGCAGAACTACATGGAGACGAACGATGCAAATACGCATAAGACAAACACGAAGACGACCAATTCATCTGAACACGCACACCTGTGGCTTGTCACGCAGATTTTCTAATGCGTTTCCACACGATCGGGGAGCCATCGGAGACAAAGAGGCGAAGGACACATAGAGGACGCATGTAGCATTGATGCACGACGGCGATTAGTATGGATACAGTGGATGGAGAGCAATGAATTCCGGGTGCGGCAGGGTCAATTTGCTTTGCTTTTCTTGGGCTTGCGTTTCTACGGGTGTGGTGTGATATGATGCTGCTGACGGATCGCTGCAACTGCTATGACGAGACTGGATAAGAGCTTCCTTCGCTGATGATGTGGTGAAGGAGATTGGCAAGGTGGCTGCTGGAGATGCTTTCACTGCCTCGTTCCGTCGGTAGACGACGGTATCGCTGTCAAACTGATGGTTTTGTGCGCAAGACTTTGCAGTTCCATGGACTACATCGTCTGAACAAAGATTTTAACGATGCTGTGTGAGCTATCGAGTTGGACGTTGAGTATTTTGGTCGGAGGCTAACAGTGGTTTTTCAAAGTGAACCATCACGCGAAGACGAGCCGAACGTCCTCGGTTCTGGGCAGTGCTCAACAAGGAAACATTTATAGATGTAACCAACGAAGCAGAATGCCGAGGGACGCGAAGGCTCATTCGCAATCTTCCGTTGCACAAGTTAGCCAGCCTACAGCAAGCTTAAGCTCCAGCGTCATCAAGATCCTGTCCCAGCGTTATCGAAATGACTCGCTCCACTATTATTCTGTACCCCGCCGACATCGTCGAGGTGACTCTGACAGGGCCCCGATATGGCCGAGACATATCAAGGTCAAATGGAGCAGTTTAATTCGAGATTATGCCTGAAAACGACGATGAGCATCCCAGTGTGGTGACTGTCTCGCAGGAGACGGCCGCAAGGCGCGCTGTGTCGGCTTCGGAATTGCGATCTGGAAGACCAGGCACAAAGCTCTTCAGCCCAGTGTTCTTCTGTCTCAACAACGTATTTCGACATGGACAAATAACAGCATACTAAAACGGAACGTACACCGTTCAGACTGATGGACGGTCGTGCGTTGTGTCTGAGAGTCAGCCTACGGAAATCGCTGCTGTCATCGCCGTGTTACTGTGGCGCGCGGAGTTGCTGCCGTCTATTGCCGCGGTAGCAGACCTAGAAGCAGGTTACAACACCATTCTAAACCGGGTTCTCGGACATCGTGGTGCACGAGCAACAAAGGCGATACCACGTCTCCTTAATGGCATAGCAGCTCGTGGATCCATGCCCCAGCATTCGGACATGATCCCTTGGACATGCCCAAGGTCCGGTCATCCAAAACTTATTAGCGTCGTCGACGTGGTGAATTTTGCTTACTATCAAGATGGCCACCGCAGACTCCCGCCAAGCATCCGTTTGGGTGAGACGTTTGTTGATGGACCAGCAACTCGACCTGCGGACGTCGCACGAGCATCTGGGCAATCTTTAAGGGACGCCGAGAGAGCATCATCCTCACTCACATCGAGGAGCATCAACGGTTCTAGCACACGCAGTCGTACAGGGCGACCACATATAAATACATCGGCAGCACGTCCAGTCGCAAGTAACTCATCTTCGGAAGAGTCTGAGAACGACGAAACATCTCGCTTCGTAGATCTACTCAACGCGCTGGCAAGTGAGCGACCGACTCCAAAGTGACGTCGCACCATTGCATCATCGGCGGCGGAAAGTAGGATTCCGGCCAATGCTCCAAACGCCACTGATCCAGCCCAAGCTATCCTTCAATTACTGGAGCCGCATCCCGATTTAACGGCGGCATACACTCGGCAGTTGGAACACCTTGGGCCAAGAACAGAGACGACAAGGGACCTAGCCACCGAACCACACCCACTCACAAAACGACCAACGGGTCGGTATGACAGCGTGTCGGATCTCATTCCAGTACTCGAGTCCACAGACAGGAGACATCAAGGTTTTCGACCGTCATGGACTCAACAAGAAGTACACAACGCGATCACGGAGTCAACATATTTAGGTAAGGAGGCTGATTTGTTTATGACCATGCACGATCAGCCAAGGCTACGACATTCTTCGCTCACCCCGCGATCTTGTCGAGATTGTACGACATCGAATTAGGCGTTTGCGACTTATCAATTTTAATTTCCCGCGTTTCAATCTGAACAATCAGCTGGATTGAAAGAAGTCCAAAGCGACAAACCCGCGAAATTTCTCGCTGAAAGTCGAACTGCCAGATATTCCAGAGTTACCGTCCTACCAGGACCTCGCAGAATCTCTATCCGTGCTGAATACGTTCGCCAAAGAATTCTTCAACGTTGCAACCCGAGACTTCGTTGCGGCCGCAAAGATTTTGGCGAGCAGCTTGATGATTTTTCGCCGTGGAGTTCTCAAGAGGTTATTATCCTCGCATTTTGGTTTAGCAACGTGTTTGGCTCATTTCGGCTAGCAATACTTAATGACCTACGAAATGGATCGAATTCGCGAGTGCAGGTTCGAAAAAGTTTAGCATGCAAGACTCCGAGCTGGCTGGTCTTCTCTTCAAGGCTTCCCGAACTCGACCACAAACTATAACAAGTTTTGGGCAGGAGGTATTTACCCGCGCCGTCACTCAAGTCGCGCCGAAACTTCACACCGAAACTCGCCGAACGGCTGCGGTGCGCAGGAAAGACAAAAGGTACCTCCTGAGGTCTTGTCTCAAGTGCCCAGGAAAGGTGGGCGGCAGCTCTGCTTGAGGTATGCATCCGCTCAAGGATGTCCGTCTAAAAGCCACGATCGTTGCGTGCAAAGTTTTCTTGCTCATTTTCCACCGGACGAGCTACCCGAGATCGTGGTCAATTATATCCGTGAGACGTATGGAGGTGTTCGAGACTTCACCAAGCAAGAATGAAGGTTACTAGTGCCGCCAACGAGAGGGCTGCAAGCTGGCGTGGGGTATCGTGCGGTTACATATCAAGTCATTGCCATGCTTGAGAATCGCTTGCAAAACTTGAAAATGGTAAGGAACCACTCCACGCGAAAAGCCTTCGTAGCTGAAGGAATTCCTCCTCCCAAGCCGGTCCCTCAATCAACGCAAGTTGGCTGAATTCAAATTTCGCGGTAGATAACGACTTGGTAAAAGCGCTGTCGTTGCTAGTCCAGCATCAAAATCTGACCCTTGCAGAAGTAGTACAGCCAAGCACGGAGTTCGACATTCCTTTCAGGTTACCGGCACGCCGTTCAACACTCCAGTTCCCAATCACACTTCCGCAACTGTGATGCACAATGCGCTAATTAAGAGCGTTCGCGACGGACAGAGCAACGGCGGGTATTTGGTGATGTCAACAGCGACATCATCACAATGGAACTTGCATTACAGCCCATTTGGTTGCGTCGAAAAATCTGATGCTGACCCTGCAGTTGAAGCCCGAGTCATACACGATTTATCTTCTCCAACAGGCTTATCAACCAACGCATGGTCGGACCAGGACACGATTTCGACATTGGTGTACTCCCACGTTGATGATATTGCACGCCGCATAATACATCTTCGTCGGAAAAATCCATCAGCTACAATAAAGATCATGAAGGGCGACGCAAAGTCAGCGTACAAACATCTTCATGTTCACGAAGACGTGTGCGCCTACTTCGCAGGCAGTGTTCCCGAAGAAGATGTAGTGGTGATTGATCTTGCTCTCCCGTTTGGATGGACCGGTTCGGGGCTCACTATGGAGTATTTGGCAAGGCAATTACGCACTTAGTCACACGCGAAAGTCCGCATTCGCTGAACCCGTGTGATCCTGATACGACACCATTTTTTGTTTTGACTGGGTTGATGACCATGTCATGGCCGAGTATGACATCGCAGACCGACTTGAGGCATGCGATAGCGCGCTGCGTCTGGCCATGACAGCGCTGCTAGGTCCTCGAGCAATCAACAACAACAAATTCACGGAGTGGTCAACGAGGCTTATAGCACTCGGTCTTGAATGGGACTCAGTGGCGCTGACAGTGTCAATGCCGGACGCTAAAATTCAAATGGCTATGTGTCGCTTACAAGACCTATGGACATCTACTACAACAACGCGGAACAAGTTATCGAAAGTCCTTGGCAGCTTGCGACACGTGTGCTCGTGCATACGTCCAGCAAAACCATTCTTCCAACGTTTAGTGGTGTTGAAGCACTTGAGGAAGAGGAGGACGACGACCCGTTGACGAGGAGAAGGAGGTGGGGAGGAACCACTTGAGCTCGAGGAGGTGAGTTGGAAAGTGAAATTTGTTAGAGAGCGCTAAACCAAAAACCACTTGACTGACATGAATGCACTTGCATCTTGCGCGCCCTGTGCTCGCTCTCTTGCTACTGCCGCTGCAGCATCTCCATCCTTGATGTCGCTGTCGCCCATTATGCCTCGAGTCGCTGTCGTGCTTGATTCTCCTTGATGTCTCGAGGCTCCGCACTGCAACATGCCACAGCCAGCGTGGCACTAGACCACCTAGCGCCATCCAGCGCCACTGCTGGCACTGCCATCCGGCTGTCATCCCACGACGTCTTAGCGAGTGATGCTGACGGCATCACTGCTCGAATTCGACATCTGACCCAACACTCCCACTCGGCGAATTCCGAGCTGCTCTCGGAAGCGGTCGAACAGCGTCCTACCGAGGGGCTTGGTGAAGTGGTCCGCGATCATTTCGGTGGTCGGACAGTATTGTTGACGAACAAGACCATCTGATACTTTCTCGCGGAGCCAGTGGTACTCAATGTCGGTATGACGAGAGCGCTGAGTGACACCTTTGCTTTCTGCCAAGTGTTTGCACCCTGGTTATCTTCCATTACCACTATTTTGTTCGTCGCAAAGCCCAGGTCCTTCAACACCATCATGATCCCAATACACTCCTGCATAGATGTAGCCATCGCGATGTATTCAGCCTCCGTCGACGACAAAGTGACCGTGTTTTGCTTTCTGGAACCCCACTGAACAAGATTTCCATCGTAGAAGATGGCAAATCCTGTGGACGACCTGCGCTCTCTCTCAACCGCAAAAGCGGCATCACAATAGACAACTAGGCCGTCGTGCTCGGCTCTATTGCCATCACGAAACACCAGCCCATGATCTTGCGTTGACCTGAGATAGCGAAAAACATGCTCGATCCCAGTCTGCAGTGCTGCTGTTGGGCGCTCCGTTTCTTGCACAAGAAGACGAACAGCAGTTGAAATATCAGGACGCGTGAGCACTGATAGATACAACAAAGCACCGAGAGCTGGTCGAGGCTTAAATGTTGTTAAATCTTGTTTCTGTAAGAGACGGTCTCTGTACCGTTCCTCCATCGGTGTTGCTGCTGGACGTGCGTTCTTAATCCCGAATCGGTCCAAAACCGTGTCGGTGTACTTCTGCTGGCAAACTCGAACTTCATCACCAGACGCCGACCACTGCAGCTCCAGACCTAGAAAGTAGTTGATGTCGTCGAAGTTGTTGACTTCGAAAGCTGCCTCCATTGACGCCTTAAACTTAAGCAGATCTGCATCACACATGGCAAATGCCAGTATATCATCCACGTAAACTAAAACGATCATCAGAGTTTCACCAGCGCCTTTGGTAAAAGGCAGGTGTCAGCTTTTCCACGTTGAAAACCCAAACTCATTAGGTACGCACTGAGCTTCTCGTACCACGAGCGCGATGCCTGTTTAGGGCCATACAAAGCCCGCTTCAGCAGCCACACGTACCCGTCATAATTTTTGTATCCTTCCACAGGTTCCATGTAGATCTCTTCTTGAAGTGGTGAGTTCAGGAACGCCGTCTTGATGTCAAGCTGAAGACGTCTCATGCATCGATTCACTACCACCACCAAAACAAGTAGCACAGTGCTGTGACGTACGACTGGACTAAAAAAGTCTCAGTGTAGTCTTCTCCGTAACGCTGACTAAAACCCTTGGCCACAACACGCGCCTTGTCCTTGTCGAGGCTTCCATCAGCAAGGGTCTTTTCTTGAACACCCACTTGGCTTTCACCGCCTTGCGTCCTGGTGGAAGTGGAACTTCTACAAATGTCCCCATTTGAAGCAAACTCGCAATTTCTGCTTTCATAGCACGCTCCCACTCGCTTTGATCATCCCTGCTCTGAACCTCGGCCAGGTTCATGGGCTCTGATGAGAATGCCCATTCTTCGAGTTCGGTTGGAGTCATGGCACGATAGATGTAACCATCACTAAGGTTGGTACCATCATACGTAAGTGGTGCGAGGCGCTCTTCAACCATGGCGCAAGTTTCTTCCAGAGAGGCGTGACTTTCTTCATAGTCTAGTCGACGTTGACTGGGTCTCGGGATTCTGCTGGAACGACGTGGTGGAGGGATTGCTTTTCCCGACGCGGATCACCTCGCAGTCTAGCTTGCTGCTGAGCGACTCCCACTGGCTCAGACGCTTGAGCAGGAGTTGTTAGGTGCTCATTGAAGTCGATCGACCGATTGACTGTGGGTCTCATGACCACGTCTTCCACAGCCTCCTGCACACTGGTGTCCAATTGTGTGGTGATCGTGATCTCTTTTTCCTCTCGAAGCGGCAAGAACTGATCTTCGTAAAAGACCACCGAACGAGAGGTAGCTATCCCTTCGTGAGGAATATGAACCAGATACGCACCACCAGTAGCGTAGCCAACAAAATTCCGTTGCGCGTCTTCGCGTCGAGTTTCTTACGGTGTTCCTTCGGGGCTAGAACTTGTACCTTGCAACCAAAAATCCGCAAGTTCGTGATATCTGGAGGTGTCCCTAGAAACGCTTCAATGGGCGTCTTGCCATCCAACACCTTTGTTGGGCTGCGGTTTCTGACATAGGCTGCACATACAACAGCATCAGCCCAGTAAGTCATTGGCAAGTTGGCTCTGATCATCATCGAACGCGCCATCTCCACGCTTACTCTGTTTTCACGCTCCACTTTTCCATTCTGTTGAGGATTGTAAGGAGTCGAAAATTCCTGCACAATTTCGTTCTTGGTACAGTAAGCAGCAAACTCTCCACCAACATACTCAGCAGCATTGTCCGACTTGATGAACGCCACGCGATAGCTTGGTGCGTAAGCCTTCAGCTTTGCAATGCAGTCTTTTACTGCATCCAGTTGAGCACGAGAACTCTTCTCGCGTAACGGGTACGCCATCTCCAGGTGAAATGGCTCCACAATAATGTTTGCCAAGCCAGTGTACCCTTCACGGGCTGTGAATTGCATCGGTCCGACGTAGTCATTTGTCAGCAGCGCTTGGTTCTTCTTGAGCACTCGCTTCGGTTTGGCAGCAAGCGGCTTCTGAGCCATTTTTCCACTGACACACGTTGGACAGGACTGGTTAATCGTCCCTTGCCACGGAGCATTCAATTCTTCCAATAACTCCTTTACACTGCGCGAGTTGAGATGACTAGGCGACGGTGCCACGTCACAATGTGCGGCACCTCGGTCGTCATCATGGCCACTAGCCCCGAGCCTTCACTCACAGCATCCACTACATACATCGGGTGGCCTTCTCGCGATGCCAACATTGTCTCTCCTCTTGAAGAGCGAATGATGCACGATGTTCCAGTAAACTCAACCGTCATTCCACGACGAGACGCAGCAGCGACCGACACTAGATTGTGAGCAAGTCCCTTCACGAACATTACATCCTGCAGCACGCAGACTTGTCTTCCGTTCTTCACCAATGGGGCTTGGCGAACTGCCGTCACCACCAAATTGTCACCAGATGCTGCCGTCAGCACACGAGGCTCCTCGAGCTCACGTACATCAGTCAAATTGTCCAAATGACCAGTCATGTGGCTTGTAGCTCCACTGTCCACAATCCACCCTCTCTTGCCGTCATCCACGACATCATCCACACTGAACGCCATGCTGGCAGATTCCTCCTTCTTCTGGGAAGGACGTTTCGTCGTGCAGTCCCGAGCGAAGTGACCGAGTCTGTCGCAATTGTAGCACTTCACCTTGGACATGTCCCGCGTCTTCTTGGACTTGGGTCTCTTCTGCTTCCAAGCCGCTTGTTCGGCACTGAAAGCGGCAGCCGCCTTGCCACCGTTAGACCCGCTCTTTCCAGTTCGGTTCTTCTGGTGCTCTCGACGGATTGCCTCAGCTTGGCACCGCTGCACCATTAACTCGAACGTTGGACAGGACTCCAGCACACCGACGAATCCGTTCCATGCAGGTCCCAGACTCTGCATAAAGTTTTGTTGTTTCTCTTCATCTGACAGAGTCACACGCTGCTCCTGCAGCTCATCGATCACACGCTTCGTGTTCTTGATGTATTCAATCATCGAGTTGTCACCATCCAGGTACAAGCCGATTTTCAGTCGTCGTTGTTGCTCGATGTCGGGGGCGTGCCTCCAAGGCACAAAAATGAAGTATGTATTGCAGCGCCTCCGCTGCCAGGGAGTGGCGTGGAGGAAACCCCTAATTTCGCAGCAATGCATACTTTGAAATCATGTCCTGCACCATCCTTGATGTCAAACGTCCGCCAATTCGGGTATATCGCTGTACGGCGTCAGACTTCCACCTTCCGAACATTTTCACCGCCAGACTGTCGAACCCCGCATTAAATAAAGCGGTTGCTCCGCCACTACGTAGTGAATGTGAGCCGTACCGCTCAGGGGAATGACCGACGCGCTCAGCCGCTGATTTAATCGCGCGTACCACATCGCGTACTTGTAAATTAGATGTGGAGTCAATTTTGCAGAGCAGAGAATTTGCTGCGACGCGGAGTAGCTTGTGATGTTGCACTAGATACCAGGCTGCAAGTACCGGGCAGCACCACCGAGACCCCGATCGCTCGAGCCTGCGAACTGCTCCTTCTCCAAACTGATCAGACTTACTACCGCGAAAACGAACCAATACTGCAACAGCCTTTGCTACATCTTGTGCCTCATTTTCGTATGAATCAACGAATGTGACGTCGGCCCGTTGAATTGCGTACATTTGAACTTTCGTGCCATCAGCTAGATACTCGGATCGCCGAAGAAGAAAGAAGAAGCCCAGGACCGAAGCCCCCAAATGACCCGGTGCTGGGCTTCTGAGAAATTGAGTTGTTTGTGTAGGCATCGGAGGATTGCGACGGTAACTGGTGATTTTGAGTTGCTGAGCGGATCTCCACGTCGCATCCCTGTGATTACGAGCTGGTGTCCTTGTAACAGACCGACACTGTATCCAAGCATTCGCCGATGATACCACGAGACCTGGCTGAGCTTGGAGAGCACGGTGCTGGAAGAGTTGCCTGACCCCGCTCGATTCCATCCAAAACGCCAGCAGTATGTTGCAAATAACGCCAATTGGTAGGAGTGTCGACGCGGGTTTTCTGGTAGCCATTTTGAGAAGCCAAGCCAATCACACCATTCACACCATTGCCGCCAGGTGCTCCTGTACTTTGTTGACGACGTTGTGGCCAGCGATCGAGACTGAAGTTGTTCGAGGAATCCATGTAAAGTTTCCTGCATTCTGATGGGACTGCGATCTGTTGCCAACACCGAGAAAAGTTAGTCCATTGTGTACGATAAGGTTCGATCCACGCCCGCGAGGCTGCATCGGCCATCAAGTTTGAAGATCCAGCTATGTGACTAGCCGATACACGTAAATTAAACTGGGCTTCAGACAAACCAATGCACCGGTTAATTTCTTGGCTGAATGTGTTTCCGGAGTGCAGCTTGTTACACCAGGAGACGGCGGCTGAGTTGTCACTCCAGCACTTGACGTGTACTAAATTCCCGCTAGATTGCAAGTTCCATTTTGGGCCCCAAGTCCATAGTGCAAACGCAATACAGAGGTGTTCTCTAACATTTATCGAGAACTCTGGGTCGGTTGATTCAGATCGGTTGATGAACTGCACCTCGTCGTCATCAAATTTTATCTGAATAAATTCGTATGAGGCTGGATCAAGTATTGCAAGGCCTGCATTAGATGAATCCATGTACAGTTGGATTAAAGGCGGACTCTGTCAGTGAACATTGCCAGTGGTAACTCAGCAAGACAACCAACGTCGAGAATATGCCTAAACCACGCCAGATCCTCTTTGAACCCTCTGACAAATGCGTTAGCCCAAAGCGTGGTGCCACCGTACACTGTGATTGTAGCCGCTGATAAATGGTTTTGCTGCACGCAAACACGTAGCAACATGGCGAAGCGATCCGAGGACTTGACAGAACTCTGTTTTGGAGGCACTACCGCGTTCTAGCATTGTCGTGACGCGTCTGCGTGCCTTCGTAATTTTTCTGTCGGAATGGAGACTGTACGTCGAGAAGTGTTCCACAAGAGGCCAAGAGCGATAAGTTCGGAGCTCCACTCTGAAAATTTGGCCTCGTTAATAGAACGAGGCCCTAGAACGGCTAGCATTGCATGACGCAACGTGGCTTCAGCAAGCTCCAGTCTATTGTCAACATCAGGCTCGACCAATATATGGTCGTCTACCCATTCGAATGGGAAGAATGGGTCTGTATCAGGAGAATGTGATACAGAAGACGGTGAGTTTGTACTCATCAACCAAGAAATTGCCCGTCCAAAAAGAGCGTAACACGGCGGCGAACCCGACCACCCAAATGGTGCAGCCATGTCGATGATCAAAATGCGAAGTTCTTTGATGAACGCCGCCATACGAAAGACTTGCTTAGCTCGGGTGTGTAGATGGCGGAAGGCACTCTTCACGTCACCTTTAACATCCGAATTCGTCCGCCATGGCCGCTTTCAACCAGATCCTCTATTCGACAAGCAATAAGTACCACCGACGCATACCGCAATTGGGGTATTGAATCCGGACGGAACGCAGAGTTTACAGAATCATTTTCTGGGTACGATAAGTCGTGAATGGTGCGCACTTATCGTCATTCGGGTCTGCACCTTTCTTCTCGACCGCCGCCCCAAGTGGACTGCAAATTACTTCTGGCCAAAGATCGAGAATATCGGCCTCCACGACCATTTACTGACCAGCATCTTGTCCATCTCGAATGCTTTTAGTTACCGCGCGCAAGTAGCGCTGGCAAGAACCATGATTTTTATTTGCGGTCGCCGGGGTGTAGGCCCTGAGTTCCATTGTGCTTCAATCCCATGTTCGGCAATCTGTACCAGTAAGTCTAGATGGGGGTAGCCATCCAGAACCTGTCGGAGTCAGTCTGGGTCCAGCGCCTTGTTGGGTCTATTATCCAGGACACCTTCTCCACGGACGAATTGAGCAGCTTCCTTCACAGTCATTTTCGTGGCACGAATTATCCGAGATAGTGATTCACACGCGGCAGTGTCAATTGTGTGAGAAGAACTTACTTGGGCCCGGATAAAACCTGTTCGACGGTGCGCGACCGATATTGTACACTCGTGCCGCAGTAGCTTCTCTTCCAAAACGAGCTGGATTGTCCGCGCTGATTGCCGTGTCAGAGATATTATTTTTGCGCTATCATTTGTGCGCTCGAAACCGAGAGTCTTGGCGCGACAACAATCTGCACCTCCCGCATACCTCGAACCACACCTTCTTTCGAAGGTGACCGACGGTAGGGGGCATATCACTATGCCGTTTTTAGTAGTAGTAGCTTGGCCAATATGGCTATAAGGCATCGACCAACAACAATCTGCACATCCCACAGCGTGTTTTTCACAAGGCATCTGCACGATGGCACCTTTGACTTCACGTTGGGGGCAGATCACCATGTCGGTCTTACTCGATGTATGCTCGATAACGCTCTCGTTGGTTACCTCTTGTTGGTCATAAGAACAATTCCTGGATGAGGGGATGTTCTTCTTCTGAAGTGCGCTGTCTGCGTTGACAGCGACTACTCCATCATAGTGAGCCGTTCGACGACTAAATTCCGTTGGACATTTGAATTCTTGATCTTCCGTTCGCAGCGCTGTTTCAGACCTCTGAGGAAGACGCGCTGCTGATCTACCCTTGAGGAGTCAAAACTGTTTGTACTCGTCCTTAAATCCGCCAAACCGCCGGTTAATTTCTGTTTTGACCAACTCGTCCAACTTCTTCGGGACAAAATGAGCGTGCCCGCTTGGACAATCACCATCTTCATCAGCAACACAGCCAACTTTGGAGAAGTAACGCATGCAGAGGTTTCTTGACTTCCCGGAGGCTGAATCAAGGTGGGCTGGCAGTTGGCGAAGGACTTCTTTAGAGATTTTCCCAAACGTTTCTTGCTGTCGATTGAAGGTGTGTTCTGCCAGCGCGGTTGTGTATTTCTTTTCACCACCATTTGTTGTGTTGCTGCCACCTTGCGCTCGACTTCGTCGGCCTGCTGATGCATTTTTACAAACATTAGGTCGCGTAGGAGTCGGTCGTCTGATGTGCATCGTAGTCGAGGCTGCGATAAATCACCATCCGCGGCTGCAGCACTTCGAAAATCTTCCAACACGTCGTTCACCCAGAACACCAGCGCTGATAAGTCCTGCGGGCTCCACGTTACTTGCATTAGCGTTTCCTGAATGAACTGGAGGATACACTCGATCAGGTCAGACAGCTCCGTGCAGCAATATTCGCGGGCGTAGGTGTGAAAAACTCTTGTAGAATCAGCCAAATCATCTATACATGAAGCTTGGGGAGCTGCGGTAAATTCAGCTGTGGCTGACAAGTTGTCAAAATTGGAGCCTCCCGACTCAAGCCATGCCATACGCTCTGGCTGGGGTAATCTCGCGAATGGCGGATGGACAAACCACCGGTGCCAAACCGAAGGTCATAGACCCGCGTACAAACTCCCGGGAGAGCTTTGAATTTCACGTGTGTGGACCGAACTATACTTCTGACAAAAACAATAGCAGGCTTACCTGTGTACTTGACTGAAGTAACCCGGTCGTTCACTACTTGCTGCTCCTCGCGAGGGATAAAATCGTACTTTGAAGTCGATGCCGACTTCTTGCGTGGGGATGGAGCCACAGAATGCCCCGAACTTGCGTGATCGTGGACAGTCGGCCATGTGGTCGGAACGCTGTGACTTGTGCCGTGTCTGATACTTAAAAAGCGCTCCAGAAGTTCAGGATCATTACTAAGTTTTTCGACAATGAGCGCATCTGGTCCAAAGCCATTCGGGGGCGTTTTTGAATTTTGTCAGGGCCCTTTGCTCCCGCTACCCCGTCCACGACGGCGGAACGTTTGCGAATGTTGTCGTATGCAGCAGTCGGCTGTGAGCTGGGGTGAACCCTGTTCAGACGGGTCTTGAGGGGACTCATCGTCGTCGCTAAATGGGTCAAAAGGCTCGGTTACCTCACGAACTGAGCCCCGTGCGCTGGATCGCTCGGACGGAGCTGCTGATGGGGAAGATGGTGGTTTGTAAAAGGCTTCGCCCACGTTTGGAGGTGCCTGCCCCGCACCGCCGTCTACGTAATAGGCAAAATCCAGTGCGTGCTGAAGCGTAAAGGCTGCTGTCGCACCTGTTTTCGGCTCCACCCATCGACAAACCTTTGTAGAGTCCGGATAACTGTCCTCGTTCAATAAGTCATTGAGTATGGTTTGTATGTCGTTGGTTCCCGTCTCACCACATTGTCCTAATACCCGCTGAGCGATTGAGGTTTCCACCGCTTGAATTTCCCCGTGGGTCCAATCGTCACAGTTGAACTGAACATGCTCTAACAGGAGCGTCACCACTGGGAGCACAACCGAGACGAGTCCAACTTCCACCTTGAATTGCTGCCCATCCGACATAAAGGTTATCATAACGCCATCAAACGCGACCGCTTGCCCATACAGCACTTGACCACCCACCGTCGCTGACACTGCCCGTCTTAGCAACGACTCTCGGCCAGAAAGATTCACGTTCCTTGCTGAGATGACGTGGTCCTCCGCAACCGCACGGGGTATGGCCCCTTCCTTGCCTTCTAGACTGCAGAACACCACCGTATCGGGTCCCAGTCGACTCACTTTCGCGAAAAAGGGTAGATCAAAACTCGCGTTGACAACCTTCGGTGTTAGATGGAGAAACGAGCGTGATGACAGGCGAACCATCTTCCGAAGGTACGAGGGCGAGAAAACTTGGAGCAGGAGTTGCTTGAGCGCTTGTGGAAAATCTGAAACTAAACGCCTCTTGCTTCGACAGCCTCCTACGTTGGTTTCATCTTTCCCTGCCTCCTCTAAAAGCTATTTTCACTCGTCGCTTGAAAATAACCAGTACTCGCGCTTGACGGCACCCACGTTTGCACTGCACTTGACATTGTAAGTCATCCGCAAGTGACGAAGCATGGCCATCGGATGCTCCAGCAAGTACACCTCCGAAGCAATCTTCTCGTTTAACGCGGCGAGAATGATTGATGAGGCCATCTTCTGCTTGATTATGAGGTCATGAAAGGCGTAGCTGTGTCCCCGACAACAGCCTTGATCAGCGCCATCGTTTCAATTGATACCGACGACGCTGGCGTCCCTGGCGCCGTTGACGTTCCCGACCCAGCAGCTGATGCCGGAGTCCTCTCAGCCTTAAGCTCTTGGTCCGTCGGCATGGGGAGCTGGATAGCATCCCACAGCCCCTTAATTTCCAGGATCAGCTTCACCTGGGCGCCCCATGCTGGGAATCCAGTACCGCCGAACAACTTCAGCTTGGTCGTGTAGGTCGAGGCCGTTGCAGTCGACATCATAACCTGTTGAAGCACTTGAGGAAGAGGAGGGCGACGACCCGTTGACGAGGAGAAGGAGGTGGGGAGGAACCACTTGAGCTCGAGGAGGTGAATTGGAAAGTGAAATTCGTTAGAGAGCGCTAAAACCAAAACCTACTTGACTGACATGAATGCACTTGCACCTTGCGCGCCCTGTGCTCGCTCTCTTGCTGCTGCCGCTGCAGCATCTCCATCCTTGATGTCGCTGTCGCCCATTATGCCTCGAGTCGCTGTCGTGTTGATTCTCCTTGATGTCTCGAGGCTTCGGCCAATGAGTATTACTAGGGTAGGCGTTCAGCTTGCCGACAGCTTGCCGACGTATAATGTCGGCAGGACGGAAATATGGCTCCGCACTGCAACATGCCACAGCCAACGTGGCACTAGACCTCCTAGCGCCATCCAGCGCCACTGCTGGCACTGCCATCCGGCTGTCATCCCACGACGTCTTAGCGAGTGATGCTGACGGCACCACTGCTCGAATTCGACGTCTGACCCAACAAGTGGCGCTGTGGAAGAGATCATCGAGATATCAGCCGATTGTTATCAGCTCGGATGCTCGTTTAGACCTTCGCTGGTTCGCACATATTCTGCAACACGGCGCGTTCGCGGAGTTCCACTTGAATATTTTCGTGGCCTCCCGAACCTTCTGTACATGTGTACATGGATTCGAGTGGGGACAGTGGTCTGTGTAGCCTCCATCCTGCTCGACGCGAATACATTCGTGTCGAATTCGACGCAAAAGAAAAGGAACTCATCCAGACCTGCCAGTTCAGCATTAACGTTAGGAGCAATTCAGTGCTCTCCTGGCGATCTTGTGCTGGGGTCGCTCATGGATCGTGCCCGATAGCACGACATTGGTTCACGTAAGAGCCTGGATAGACATTGCTTCGGCAGTTTCTTGGTGTAATAAGCTCGAGTTCGAACCCGCTATCTCAAGAAATGAATCGCATTTTTGGGGTAGTGGAAGCTATATGGGGCATACGTCTATCGGCCGGTCACCTCGCGGGCTCAAGCAATTATCTCGCCGATTTGGGCTCTCGTGCATGGTCTAACCCTCAACTTGATCTGTGGACAAAACTAACTACAAATTGGACGCAGTATTGGTGCCGGAGAGAATACGACGCGCTTACGACAGTGCCTTATCTCCATTCAGCAAAGATTCCTGCCAGATACCTCAAAACGCCAATATGACGCGACATGGAGACGATGGACCATTTTCAGTCGACACATTGGCGTGGCTTTCAGAGAGCGATCGTGCCGGTCAATCTCTCCAGCTGGTTTTCTTTGCCATCGACCAATGGAAATCAGCGTCAACAGGATCCTACTGCAAACCAATTTCCTCCATTCTCGCCCAGATTAGCCATATTAAATGGCATCATAAAGTTTGCGCCGGATTCGAGCCCGTCATCAATGCCAGCAATGCCACAGCCTTCGCTGGCATGTGATGATGTAGTCCTCCCTCCCTCCCAAAGTCCCCAGTTACACGCACAATGCTCGAATGGATAGCAGAACACGTCGACTACAAAAATCCCCAACACCGCCTCTTTCTTGGGGCTGCGCTGTTGAGTTTCTTCTATCTCCTAAGAAGTTCAGAATATTTGGCAGTGAAGGGCGGCAGACAGCGGTACGCACTAGAAGTACGCGACGTTGAAGTACTTGACATCACGGGTAGTCCCGCGGTCAAGTTCGACGGAGCCACTCACGCTGTCATCACGCTTAGACGCAGCAAAACCGACCAGCAAGGTGCAGGCGCGATTCGATATCTACAGCGGTCAGGGCACGCACGGGTGTGTCCCGTAATTGGTGCAGCGCTACTTATCGAACTGGCTCAGCTCCATAATTTACGTCCAACGGACCCAATATGTTCGTTTTCCAGGACTCGGATGTTGAAAGCGGAGGAGCTGTCAAAAGCTCTGAAGGCTGCTGCCGATGGTACGGGTGTGAATCCACGACACATATCGTGTCACTCCTTACGCAGCGGCGGCGCCACCGCCTTGATTGCAGGAGGAGCTGATTCGACAACTATCAAACTACACGGCAGGTGGAGATCGAATGCCTTCCAACGCTATACTCACTACTCGAAGAATGTGGAGCTCCTCGAGCAGCGCTCATGGCCGGCAAAGACCACCCGGCATTACAAGCCACACGCACCCCGCGTCGCTCTGGGGCTCACGCCTAAGGCGTATCAACGCGCTGGTGCTGTAACTTGTAATGCCAATATGTCTTTGATCCCCAAAATGCTGTAGCTCATACTTTCACTCAAGAGATGGTGCAACGACTGAAAATGGCATTTTCGTCTAAGACAACTCAAGAACATGTAGTTGAGAGTCAATCGCAACACAAATCCGAATCGTGGACTGAGACGTCAACTGCCGATCACAAGCTGAACTCTGCACTTTACTGCGTTTGAGCTGATAGAACATGAGGGCTGAACGAAGCATTTCGCGTCGTCTTGGGCGGGGGATACTACAGTCGACGATTGCACAAGACCTGAGGTTGGCCGCAGGAGACCTGTTTTTCCTCTCATGAAGGACATGCTCTGTGGTATGGTATCGTCAGGTTCGCTTCTTGCGCGATTAATTCACGTTAGTGCCGTGTGGATGTATTTTTTCTGTGGTTGGTGGGGATCGGACGAATTGGCTTGTTGGAGGTTGCCATCCGTCTGAGACTTGCTCTCCAGTTTCCAAGTTCCGAAAGACATCTCCGACTGTTTCGTTTCAAGCTCTGGTCTGCGATGCGTCTGGTATTCGGTCTCATCGCCAACTGCAACGCTTTGCCAGCATCCACAGAGTCCGACAGAAACAAAATTTCAATAGTTATCGCTGCTAGACGAACAGTTCTCGGCCGACTCGAACGATTGTGGTCGAGGTGACATTAGCAGAATTCTGAAGGTCGGGAACTCGGTGGGTAACGATAGAACTTGTAGCTAGTTCCTTAACATTGTTGACAAGGACAATGACGACAATGATGAGGGTGCTTCTGACGTGGATGACCAAACAACGGATTTGATTGAAGCGGAGGAGCGAGCTGGAGGCGTGTCTGGTGCGTCGTCGTTGCTAGAACAGACAGTCTTGAAACCTCCACGGCACTCAGCAAGAAGCTCTCGACATCCCAATCAATGAATTCAAGCATGAAAGAGTGGGCGAAAAATGACGAGCCAGCCGAGTACATCCAGAAGGCATTGGGACTGGATAAGCGGTCTGGAAGAGAGTTCTGGACTATACCGAACTAACAGTTCTACGACAATGGAGCGATAAATTCCGACTTGGGTGAGTAAAGACCCTTACCCCAGACAAAGTCATAGTGAAATTGGGACTGGAGAAGCTTTCTGAGAGAGCGTTTAAGGCAGCGTTGAACTACATTTACTACCACAACTACATGGACCATCAGATTCTTGGATGAGTAAAAAACATGGTGAAGCTAGGTCATCCGGAAGAGAATTCATGACTACGCTGAACTACAAGTACAACAATAATACTTGATTGATCGAGTCAGGACTTGGATGAGTAAAGACCTCAGGAAAACTAAATGAAAATAATGTATCTCGCTTCAAAATTAAATCTTCAAAAATTGATTGAGTAAAGACCTTACTCCGAACGATGCCATTGTAAAGTTGGGTTTGTCAAAGCTTCCAGCTCTGCTCTCACGTCCATTCCAAACGTCACGTACACTGTATTTATGACCAAGCTTGTAGCTTCATCGACTAACAAGAAACTCACGCCTGATGATGCGTTGGTGAGGCTGGGTCTCGATAAGCTGTCAGGAGGTGCACTCACAACCGCCCCGAATTACAAGTACTACAACAGCTTTGTAAATCGTCTCGTATCTTCGTGGCAAGAAAGAGAAAATTACCCCGAATGACGTCGCAGTGAAGTTGGGTCTAGAGAAGCTATCCGGAAGCGCGCTCACAACCAGCTAGAATTACAAGTGCTATGGACAATATAAATCGGATTGGTTCAGGTTCCAGACTGTGAAGCAAACCGTAGCAAAACTGTCTGGAAATTTTGACGGGGACTGCACTTACGTCAAATCTAAACAACAATATTTATGACATATTTGTGATCAACAGACTCGAGGATTGGGCGATGTGCAAGGTACACCAAAATGCCGTCTCAGAGAGGTTGGGCCTCGAAAAGCTATCGGAAAAAGTGCTCGAGACTCATCCGATCTTCAAGTGCAGCAAGGAATTTGCGCGCTCGCAGGAAAAGTTCGTCTGAACAATTAATTTGAAAACAATAATTAAACGCGTATGATCTCTGGCAGAAGGTGAGACTGGATAACGTACCTCGTCGCTATATAATTGACTGGAAAACTTGTATTGCTGAACGAAGTAGAGTGATAAGATCGCCAACTTGCCTAAGTCTAGGTCTCCTGTCAAATGCGGAACCAGCTCAATAAGCGATGTTCTTTTTCACGTGATAATCTTCGTTTTCGCTTCATCACTATTAAGTGATGACTGCTAATCAAGAAGGTTAGTCTACGGACGTAGCTGTACGAGCTTATTCGTGCACTTTGGCCGGCCAGTCGATACCCTCAAGCAAAGATTTCCGGCCCGAACTCGCTTTCAGGGTAGAAAAGTTACACATGAAGAGGTGATGTCCGCAGAAAAGCAGTATGATTCAACAGCAGACAGCAGACAAACCCAGTCTAAATTATGAATGGTTCATGCGTATAATATTAGTCATTCAGACAAACTCGCAACGAAGCAACAGCGTCACTGGACTGGACAAGCGAACTGGAGTTGAAAGAAAACAAATAAATTTTACGACACTCTGTAGCGACAAAGCTCTTTAGTAATTGTCGCGGCCAAATGCTCAATTTTCATCCTAATGGTTGTGGACTGTAGCACACACATATAAATCTACTGCACTACCCGGGTGTCGGTGCGTTCTGTTTAAATTCATTCGAAGGACCATCATGTTGGCAGGAAGGATTAGAGCACGTGAAGATCACATCCAACCTTTAAAAGTTGTGGTGACAGCGATGTCAGAAACGAGGGTGCGAAGCGATTTTGCTGGACACCATTTGAGCAGTGCGGTCCCATGGTGCGTGGCTATAAGGCTCCAGATGCACAGTATTCACTGCCAGGAGAAGTTGCTCGGCTGTCAATTGTCGTTGACTTCAGATTGTCCTTGAAGATTTTCTTACGCACTCATCACAGCGCGTCTCCAATAAGAAGAAGCAACAGCGCTAACAGGTTGTTAGTAACAGCGCTTAATGTTGCTCTGCAGCGCTGACTGCATTGAAGTTTCATAGCACTGGCAGTCTGGATTAAGCTTCTAGAGGAGTATTTGGAGCAGGCTCCACGTGTGCCAAAGGTAAAATGATCTCGACAGTAGAAACATGATGCCTCGCACTCAGCACGGGCGGGCGCTTACGCCAATTGTGCCGTCATCGAATCCGGGACGAATAACTCAGTCAATCTGCAGCGATGATCGCAACCGTCTTCAGAGAGCGCCGCTCTGGCCACACCCGGCACGTGACCCGGTGTTTGTCATCGGGTTAATTTCGCGAAGCAGCTTAATCGTTAGTATGGATAGGCCACGCTCAACTAAGGAAGGGGAAAAAGCACCATGCCGACCAACATGTTGAAGTGTAAAGCAAGTTTCACAAGATGACGCTCGAATGACTTGACCTCATCTGTCAGTCAACCGGAGGATGCGATACTAACCCACCGGAAGACCCTGAAGCAACGCAAAATTGGTGCGACTCGCAATGTAGCACTCGTCGGGGTGTGATTGAACTTGGTGCGTTGAATCCGCAGCGGTTAACAAATCTCATCGCGACTCACGCGCTTCGTTCGAGTGAGTGAAAAGCAAGAGCTCGACTTCGTAAAACCGGCCAGTTGTTCAACACGGATACTTGTATCCAGCAAAGACAGCTTCTGGACCCAGCAACGACAGCCTGCAGTTAAAAGCGGGTATAAACACGCTGCCATGCAGAGCATCCCCTCATTTGAGCAGGGCGCTTCAGAATTCCAAGCAAAAAGCGCCAGTCGCGCCCAAATCCAGGCGGAAATGAATTGACTCTCGGCCGCCGACATGGCGGTAGACTACTAGACAACTTGTATGCTGCCGCTCAGAGATTTAATAACTCGCGGCTTAATCGTTGGTGGATGGCGAGCCCATTGCACGCCGCGTGCAGACGCTCCGGCTCACGAGACCAACACGTTGAAGTTTCGACCGGCTAGATGATGGATTTCACCAGATTGCGCCGGGTTGTCCCTGCCCTGTGCGTCACCGCGTCACACGCCGACGGATGTCGAGGCTCGCTGTCAAGCGTTTGATGTCGAGTTCAAGCTGCTCTCACTGGAGCTCGCTGCCATGTGGCACGCGTCAAAAGTGCATTTGAACTTGACTAGAAGCTCTAACTGTGGATGAATTGCTGCCATCAAGCAACCAAGACACTTGTCGTCAATGCAATGCACACCAAGGTGCAGCCTCTTCGTAAAACCGGAGTCGGTCGAGCCGGTTTAGCAGAAAAGCGGCCGTGCCACTCTCAAGATCGCCGAAAAACACTTTTTTCACCTCTCAAGAGGAATTCATATGAACGACAGGACACAATTTCCTCGCATTTTTCAAGTCTTCAAAGAGCTGTCGAGCCCCGTGAGTGTGGACTTTACACGCAAAAGTGCTACGGGAGCGCCACTGACTTTTCTTCGTCACTGGATGTCGGGTTGGCAGCACTGAAGTCCGAGAAGGCCACAACGATTGGGTTAAGCAGCTTTGTAAAAAAAAACTCTCAATAACAACACGCCAATAGGAGCTTGCATCGGCAAAGTGGACAAGGAGCGGAATAGTTACATAACCTTAGACCCTCTCACGTTTTCAGGGTGCGAAGCCTGGTTTCGTAAAATAGGCCAGATGTTCACTAAAAGCTCAACGCGCAACCAGCGGAGTCTATCCGTTCATTTCGTGCACAAGTCCCAAAAAGTCTACAACAACAGCCAGCACAGTATTTCATAATGTTGGTCTTACATCCCTAGCACGCCGCTTGCCATGATTGCCAGGGCATTGTTTTTTACAGACGACCCGCGTAAGAACTAGGCTAGTGAGCGCAGACGCAGTTTCAGCTGGGAATGCCAAGTTGATCAGCCTGAATGGCGCGGCGCCAAAATACATTCCGGTCGATTGTCGTCTATGCTTGAAAGGTGTCCACAGAGTTAGTAAATGGAGGTCAAGAGTCATTTTAACCCCTTTGCTTCAAACAGCATACTTAGTTGCTGTGAAATAAATACTGCAACAAATGTGTGGAAGTAGTATTTACTTCAAAACACGATTTAGGACCTACGGGTTAATTCGAACCTGCTGGAAATTGGCGAGTTGGAGGAGGCATCCTCTGCGCTAACGACGGATCCGCTCGACTTCTCACCGAGAAACTTCGCCAGGCATCCCTTTTCATGTGTGTTGCTGTGGTGCAAATTCCAGCCTGCAGTGGTTCGTCCGCAAATAGTTTGCCGTCGGCCGGGCATGAAAAACGCCAAAAACTGCATAGTTGTTATATGGACCTGTAAAAACTATCAACTTCCTCTCAATAAGAATACACTTCCCACTCTTCCTTTGACAGATTACGGTCGCCGCCGACACGCAAGGGGAGGCTGAAGCACCCTGTCAACAACAACAGGGCAGCGTTGAACCTTTTCGCATCCTCGCGTCAGGAGCCACCATCCTTCTTCAACCGGAAAAGACCGACAAGTGCATCGTGATTCGCACCGTCGGCAATGCTGGCACTTTCTCGTGTCGCGTTGGTATGAGGCCGATAAGTCTCTCGACTTGGTTGCTCAGCTTCATTCTTCATTTTGCCGTCTCCTGCACACCCGAGGTCGAGAGCCATCCCCACTACACCCAACTACTCCACCGATGGCTCCTTCCCGTCAACCAGACCCCAGATGTGGCGTCGGCCAACCAAACCCCACAGGTCTTTGAAAACCTCGATGCTAAGCACGAGACCAGCTACATGGACATGCCCTTGACCCCCAAGGCGTCGACCCCGTCGGGCGGCAAGACTACCGGTCTGTACCGGTTCGCGGTGCAAAGCGTGCACCTACGTGAGTGCTTTGCTGAATTCCTCGGCACCTTCGTCATGATCTTGTTCGGCATGGGCGTGAACAACCAGGTGACCAATTCGGAGGACGCCAACGGCACATGGCTCAGTATCAACATGTGCTGGGGGTGGGCGTCTTGATCGGTGTGTACTGCACCGAAGGTATCAGTGGTGCGCACTTGAACACTGCGGTGACATTGGCGCACTGTGTGTACGGCCGCCTGCCGTGGTGGAAGGCACCGGGCTACATGATCTCTCAGTTGTTGGGGGCCTTTGTCGGCGCCTTCGTCATCTGGGTCATGCAGTGGCAGAACTTGAATGTCATCGACCCGAACCGTGAAACGACGCAGAGCAGCTTCGCGACCTACCCGAGCGACCACATTTCCAACTACACGGCGTTCTACACGGAGGTGGTCGGCACGGCCATGCTGCTGCTCGGCATCTACGCCATCACGGACCAGCGGAACCGCCCGGCGGGTCCCGTGGGGGCTCCGTTTGCCTTCTGCTTGCTTATCATGGCTCTCGGCATGTGCATCGGCATGAACACGGGCTACGCGATCAACCCGGCACGTGATCTCGGCCCCCGTATTTTCACGAGCATCGCCGGCTGGGGCTCCAAGGTCTTCACCCTGCGCGACCACTACTTCTGGATCCCGATCGTGGGTCCACTAGTCGGTGGCGTGATTGGCGCCGGCCTGTACATTCTGCTGGTAGAGATCCACCACCCGCAGCAGGTGCTTCCGTAAGGAGGACGAGATGCTATGCGGGCTAAGAATGGCACTAGCACGTTGTGCCAGGAGCGACCGCAATGACGGACTGAAGATGCAGTCCAGTGTCAGTGCTGTAGTCGAGAACATGACCCTACGCTATCAATGTAGGCTTCATGACATAACTCTCTTATATACTAGTAATTGTTCTCGGTTCGGAAGGCGTCATCGTCGATACTAGTTGCTCCACTTCCTCATGGCGATAAGGTGTGGATTCTTGATGGCGCTCTCTCTCCGATCATTTTAATCCACCAGCCGCCGCGGCAAAGGTACGGGTAGCATCGGCCAGCTCGACAGCACGCCCCATCACGAGCAGATATACTTGTGATCTAAACCTCTAAAACGAGAATGCTCAAGTCGACTCGTGCGTATCCGAGTGGTCTCGAGAGCCGCGCCTTCAGGCCATGGGAATGAGTGAGTATTCAAAGTGCTCGACCTGTATCGCATTGAGCGACGACGACGCGCCACTACTCAAACTTTGAGTCAAAGGTCCTCGCAAAAAGCGACCTGCGTCCGAGATTCTTGTCTGCGAAGGACCACACTTCAAACCCCTCGCCAAAAATGATAAATGATCGTGGCGTGGCATCTTTGTGACGGGACCAAGCAGACTTTACCTGCCGCCTCGGCCTGCTTGGCAACCAACTTGTGCGGCAAAGACTCAACTGGCTGGCATGGCAGCGCAACAAGCCGAGGAACGCGCGATGGTGGTCGCGTCGTTCAGCTTTGAGTGCGATGTCTGTGCGCTTCCGTGTACATTGTTGCTTCGAGAATCGGCTCGGCAACGCTAGCTTTTAACGATAGTGTTGATGCCGTCTCACAGTACGAGCGGCGTCATGCGCATCTCGCATCGAGAATCCGGCGAGGAGGCAACTGACCCAATCAATCCGTTCTGATGGTCTTTCTCCCCTCGTCCGACAGTTTCTGGATCGAGAGTCTGCTCGCCTACTTAGCCTACTGTAAACTACGAGGACGCGCTCAAAGTTGCGTCCAGAGTGTGTCGGTTGGCATGTCCAGCATGGCACAACTAAGTTAATCGCTAATAGCCATCGCCACAACTAACTTAGTTGTAGCGGAGAGTATCCTTGAACATTTTTCTGATTATGTGACGTGGCGGATCGTGAGACAGGGGCATGCTCGAGTTGTGATTGTGAGCTTCTTTTGCATGATACCTCGATTTTTCGGCCAAAATGCACGAGAAATCGACCTGCACGCTGCAAAGAGGCCGCAACATGCACGATCCACAGGCTCAAGCTCGCCATGATGTCGCCAAGAACAATCAAACTTTGATGGTTGATTCAAAGCGCGCCAACATGACGACTGGCACTGGGTACGACCCGAGCGGTCACATAATTTAATCGCGAAGACCTGCGCATTTCATTGCCAGCACGATCATGCCATGCTGAGCGTCCCACAGTAAGGGCATCGCTTGCTTGGCAACCAACATCCTATGCAACCCACTGCGAAAAGCGAGTTTTTCATGCTCTTCGAGAACGTCTCAATCGCCACCGTGGAGCTTAGTCATTCTCATTTGTACTTTCAAGAGCTCAAGCGCATTGGACTCCTGTCTACTTCTTACTACCATGTCCCCCAAATACGCGACGGAGGATGTAGAGCCGACGCCAGTGCAGGATAACCTCGCTCTGAACGACCAGGCCGAGAAGGTTGAGAGCGGCTACGCCAACATGCCGAACACCCCGAAGGCCACCGACCTCGTGCCAGTCCTGGCCGAAAAGCGTACGGGCATGTACCGGTTCGCGGTGCAGAGTGTGCATCTTCGTGAGTGTTTCGCCGAGTTCCTCGGCACGTATGTGATGATGGTGTTCGGCATGGGTGTGAACAACCAAGTGACCAACTCGCAGGACGCTAACGGCACGTGGCTCAGCATCAACATTTGCTGGGGTATCGGTGTCATGATCGCTGTCTACTGCTCGGAGGGTGTCTCGGGTGCCAACCTCAACACTGCTGTCACATTGGCGCACTGTGTGTACGGCCGCCTACCGTGGTGGAAGGCGCCGGGCTACATGATCTCACAGATCATCGCAGCATTCATGGGAGCGTTCACGATTTGGGTGATGCAGTGGCAGAACCTGAACGTGATTGACCCGAACCGCGAGACGACGCAGAGCAGCTTTGCGACGTATCCTGCGGCTGGTGTTTCGAACTACACGGCCTTCTACACAGAGTTCATTGGTACAGCCATGCTGGTGTTGGCCATCTACGCTATCACGGACCAGAAGAACCGCCCTGCCGGCAAGTACGGCAACGCGTTCGCCTTCGCTTTGATGATCATGGGTCTGGGTATGGCATTCGGTATGAACACTGGCTACGCTGTGAACCCCGCTCGTGACTTCGGTCCTCGTCTCTTCACGCTGTGCACTGGCTGGGGCACGAAGGTGTTCACGTCGCACCATTACTACTTCTGGATTCCCATTGTGGCCGACCTGCTGGGCGGTGTTGCTGGTGCCGGTCTGTACCGCCTGTGTGTGGAGATCCACCATCCCCAGACGCCTCTTCTTTAAATTGTTGGCGTACTAGAACGTTTAGGCAGCCTGGAGAGAGGTGGCAGCCTGGAGCGTGCTTGTGGTGTAGAGTGTGCCCCCTAGCTGGCAGAAGACTGCTTAACGGAACGAAAAAAATACAATATTTATACCAGAATGAAGGTGTCGAGTTTGTTGACGTCCACTAACTAAGGTTGAAATGAAGTGATGCTACTACATTCGTATACAGAACAAAGCCGAATAAAACTTAAAAAGTGTCGTGAAGTGTCCAAGCCAAGCCAACTGTAGTTAGTTTAGCGGTCTTCAACCAAGGTAGATACCAAAATTTAACTTGCAATGCAATCTTACAGCAATGTTGGTCATGCAGCTGGGCTGAATTCAGATGGCACATAGCACGTCGAGCACCCACTGCGTTCCAACTGTAAACTGCGAAACTCGCCCCAGCAACTCGTCATAACCAATATAAAAAAATTCGGGAAAAAGTGTTGTTGGCTGGTTGTAAGTTGCCTTTTACAAGTATACCTTAGATTTGCAGCGGCACTAAGAAGGTGATCAGCCGCAAAAATACAAACTTTTATTCCAGAACGGTCAGAATGACTAGAACCTTGTATTTGGGTCTACCAAGTCGAAGTGCAGCTTCGACATCCTCCTTATCTCTCGCTCCAGTATCAATAGTGACTCACTACAGATCGAAGTGATTCACGACGCTCAGTTGCAGTTTTGCACGGTCGAGCTCAGACCTTCCATTCGAACCAAAGTACTATGAACAGCTCGCAGCTCAAGGCCGTGGCCTCCGCAGTAGCCTCCATCGCTGCAGCCGTTGCAGCAATCGCAAATACCCAAGAACTCGACGCTCCTCGCTTGGGGAACGATGCAGCAGTGCGTTCGGCATTGGAACAACTCACTTCAGTCCTCACAGACGAAGACCACGAAGAAGTGGAGTCAGAACTTCCTTGTGGTGACAACACAACCATCTCAATCCCATCGCTATGGCTCACGCCGTCCAAAACGACGATACCTCGCACGGATCGGATCCGTCGCATCCGACTGAACATCGATGAAGTGCAAAATGTTGACCCCAAAGTGGGTGACAAACGCTCGCAAAGCGCAGTCTTTGGGGAGTTGGACTGGATTGGTAATCTGTGTGAGCTTTACTCGGATAAAAGAGGAGCTCTGCTGCACTTGAAGCCTCCTCGGTTGTCCATAAGTGAAGAGAAGATTCAGGTTTTGCACAACGTCTTGGAGATGATCCTTCAGACTGGAACTAATTGCATATTGACGTGCAAGGAGTCGGTCGTCGCCGAGATGATCGATCTGACCCTCCGGATCGCTGCATCCGAGTGCATTGACGTTGTGAACGTTGACGTTCATGTGAATCTAAAGAGTCAGGAACTGGGGGTGAATGTCCACGCAGACTGGCTGCTAACACGCAACGGAGTCAAGAAGATGCTCGTCGTTCATTGCAAGCGCGGCGACGGTTGTTTCAGCAAGGGGGTCGCTCAGATGGTACTTGGTGCTGAGGCTCTTCTGAGCGAGATCCTCGAGCAGGACCCCACCTCCAACGAGTGTGTGTACGGCATCGCGACGAACTTGGTGGTGTGGCAAATCTTGCACCTGAACCGCCATCAAGCAAGGTTCTGCGACGTGTTCTTCGCAATGAATAAGCACCGCGAGAGTCTCGAGGACTTGACAAGCATCGTGTCGGGATTGCTCAAAACGTACTCACCGGAGATCGTTGGGCATACAGCTACGGCGTAGCGTTCGCACTCGACGACTGCTACATTTGACGCGTCTTCGTATTCCGTCTCCTCTATTCGTCATAGCCCCAACACACACGACTGACAACCAAATAGCAGCAGCAACGGACCAGCAAGTGAGGAATACTTTACTCTATTGGATTGTCATTTCTAGTGTACATTCTATCGGACCTCACATGCGATGGCACTCAACTTCAGTGTTGGAGCTCACTGAGGCAGCGGCAGCGGCTGCGGGTGGTGGATCTCCACCAGCAAACGGTAGAGACCCGCGCCGCACACGCCGCCGATCGAGTCCGCCACCAGCGGGATCCAGAAGTAGTAGTGGCGCGTCGTGAAGACCTTGGAGCCCCAGCCGGCCATGGCCGTGAAGATGCGCGGGCCCAGGTCACGCGCAGGGTTCACAGCGTAGCCCGTGTTCATGCCGAACGCCATGCCCAGCGCCATGATCATCAGACAGAAGGCGAAGGGGGCGCCCACGGGACCCGCCGGCCGGTTCTTCTGGTCCGTGATGGCGTAGATGCTGAGCACCAGCATGGCCGTGCCGATGAACTCGGTGTAGAAGGCCGTGTAGTTGGAGATCTGGTCGCTCGGGTACGTGGCGAAGCTGCTCTGCGTGGTCTCGCGCTGCGGGTCCACCACGTTCAGGTTCTGGTACTGCATGACGTAGATGACGAAGGCGCCGCAGAAGGCGCCCAGCAGCTGCGACAGCATGTAGCCCGGCGCCTTCCACCACGGCAGGCGGCCGTACACGCAGTGCGCCAGCGTCACGGCCGTGTTGAGGTGGGCGCCAGAGACGCCCTCGGAGCAGTAGACGCCGAGCAAGACGCCGATGCCCCAGCACATGTTGATGCTGAGCCACGTGCCGTTCTTGTCTTGGGAGTTGGTCACCTGGTTGTTCACGCCCATGCCGAACACGATCATGACGAAGGTGCCGAGGAACTCGGCCAGGCACTCGCGCACGTGCACGCTGTGCGTGGCGAAGCGAGAGAGGCCCGAGCGCTTGGCGTCGTCGGCGGACAGCAGTCGGATGGCGGTCGCCGGACACGAGGCCTTGGGGGTGGCGGGCATCACGACGTAGCCGCTCTCGAGGTCGGCCGAGGTGGTTGTGGTCGTGGTTGTGGTTGGGATGGCTGCCATTGTGTGGACGTGCTAGTGCTGGTGGTTGACTTGTCTGGTACGACTCGGAACTTGGGTTGTGGTTGGTTGGCTTGAGACTGGTCGACTAGTTAGCTAGCTAGTCGCCAATGATCAGTGGTGGTTGTTGTGGTTGTGTTGCTTGACCAGTAGTTGGTGAAATACAGAATGAGTCTGCTTCGGCTCGACTTGCATGTTGGTTGTAGTCGGTCACTTGCTCTTGAAGCCGAATCAAGTCCCGAGGGCTGTCTCGGAAGCTGATTGTGTGCAAGCGGTCATTGGCACTGCGACAGGAGCCGCAGATTTGTGCGGTCGGTGATTGGCTGGCGGGTGCGACTAAATTCGGACCCCTCGTTTCTATCGAGTTGACTTCGTTAAAGTAAGGTTAGCTAATGGGCCACGCTCTCGGGATACGCATTTTCGCCGCGTGTTTCTGCCGCGACGATCCGGGCAAAAATCGGGCGGGCCATTTAGCATTCGTGCGTCACATTCCGGCTGAATGTGGGTCAGCGACTTTTTCTAAATGTGACAGGCCAACGAAGAGGTTGAAATAAAGCCCGCACTTAATGCTTTTAGTGTTTTAGTTGGTGGTTAGTGCGGTTAATTGGGGCTGCTTGGGTTTACGGCATTCCCCAAACAACGATCGGGCCAGCAACCAAGAACACCGGAGTTGTTAGTAAGGCTGGAGAATTATCAGACATCTTGCCACCAATAACAGGATAAATAGAATCGTCTGACACTCTCTCTCTTGGGGCTGCTTGGGTTTGCCGTCGCACCGCCTGCTGCGCGTGGCAAACTGAAGCACACCGAAACCGGAGACCGAGTGTTGCTTTTAACGAACTGTGGCGAGTCACTGACGATCACTTGAAGCGGGCAGTAAGGCTGAGATCTTCACACTCGTCACCCCGCTGCCGATACTGGAGTTGCCGTTCGCAGCTCACTCGTCGAGATCGATCGCCGGAAAACGTCTTTTTGTCTGCGCTTTGTCTGCGCAGTACCGCCGGAAGTGACCAATGCTCGATTGCTCAGCCAGCGAGTTAAGGTGGTGGTCGCACCAATCACCATAGGCAGATTGCCTGCCGTCGGGCGACATACTTCGTGTCGGGACCAACATCTTGAGCATCGAGAGCTTGGTGCTCGGCTCAATCCAGTCCGCTAGCTCCATCACTCGCAATGACGGCGATGAACCTGCCACACTGGAAACAAGACGCTGAGCCCAGTCGCATACCACGAAGTACACACTCGCCCGACAACTGAGCCGTGTGTGTACTTCGTGGTATGCGACTGGGCTCAGCGTCTTGTTTCCAGTGTGGCAGGTTCATCGCCGTCATTGCAGTGATGGAGCTAGCGGACTGGATTGAGCCGAGCACCAAGCTCTCGATGCTCAAGATGTTGGTCCCGACACGAATATGTCGCCCGACGGCAGGCAATCTGCCTGGTAGTGCGACCACCACCAACCGCTGGCTGAGCAATCGAGCATTGGTCACTTCCGGCGGTACTGCGCAGACAAAGCGCAGACAAAAAGACGTTTTCCGGCGATCGATCTCGACGAGTGAGCT
>JAAVTI010000271.1:0-16151 GCA_011947335.1 Phytophthora constricta
CCGAGCGGGAAGTGGCGTCTAGTTCACGCTTATAATAAGCTGAACAATGCGACGGTACCGGCCCAGACGCCGATACCTCGCAAGGATGTACTCCTGAACAATATGGCGGGCTGCATTGTTCAGTGCCCTGGATCTGCTAGATGGATACTACCAGATCCTGATGCGCGAAAGCGACATCCCGCTGACTGCGGTCAGCACCCCGAGCGGAATGCTCTGGGAATGGCTAGTCATGCCACAGGGGTTGTCTAATGCCCCAGCGACGTTTAATCGCTTGGTCACGCAACTGTTTAGACCCCTGCGTGCGTTTACGCAAACGTACTTCGACGATATATTCGTCCATAGCCGTGCCGAAGGAGGCCATACGGCTATGGAGGTGCATGTGAAGCACCTCCGTCAAGTGAGGTCATGAGAGCCAACAAGCTCTATGCCAACATTGACAAATGCGTCTTTGCGGCGGAGGAAATAAAGTTCCTCGGATGCTTCGTCGGGCGCGACGGAGTGCGCGCTGATCCCGAGAAGATCAAGGCCATCGCGGCCTGGCCCACGCCTCGGTCACAGAAGGACCTTCGTAAATGGCTAGGGCTGGCTAATTACCTGCACAAGTACAGTGCGGGTTATGCCGAGATGGCAAGGCCCCTGTCGGAACTCCTAAAGAAGGATACCGACTGGTGTTGGGATACCCAGCACTAAGGCGCCTTTGACGCCATCAAGGAGAGCCTGCAGCAGGCTCCGGTCCTGGCACTGCCGGACGAGTCCAAAGCGTTCAGCATCGTCTGTGACGCCTCGGACTATGCAATCGGCTGTGCCCTTTTGCAGAACGATGATGACGGACATGAAAGAGGTCATCTCGTTCCAGTCCAGGCAGCTGAAGGCCGCCGAACGGAACTATCCCGTTCACGACAAGGAACTCCTTGCGATGAAGTACGCCCTCGTCAAATTTAGGGTGCACCTCCTGGGTTCCAAGCCCTTTGTGATCTATACTGATCACGCGTCCTTGAGGACGGCGATTAACTCGCCCCATCTCTCGCAGCGGATGGCCCGCTGGCTGTCGTTCTTCGCGGAATATAACTTCCGCGTTGAATACAAGCCTGGCAAGCTCAATGTGTTGGCCGACGCTCTGTCACGTCGACCCGATTACGAGCTTGCCCATATTGCGAGGGTCACGACGGACCTGTACGATCGCATCCGCGATGCGTACCGAGATGACGCTCATCTGGCGTCACTCGTGAGGTACCTTGGAGCAGGTACGGAAGCTCGAGCTTCCTGGTTGTCAGCGAGACAACGATCACAGCTCCACCGCTACGAGTGGGCCGACGGGCTCCTCTACTACCGAGTTGAGCCGTCGGACCCTCCCAGTTGTGGTCCCCAATGACGAGGACCTGAAGTACGACATACTTCATGAGGCGCACGACCTCCCGACGGGTGGCCATCTAGGCCGAGAGAAGACCTTCTCGTCGGTCTCCCTCTCCTTTTGGTGGACTCACATGTACAAGTGGGTCGCACGATACGTACGCACGTGCGAAACGTGCCAGCGTGTTAAACCTGCGGGTCACGCTTCGGCTCCTTTACAGAGCCTGCCGGTACCGGCCGACTGCTGGAAGTCGATGAGCCTCGACTTCATCTTTGGCCTCCCGGCCGATGCGCACGGCAACACCGGAATTTTGTGTTCGTGTGCCGCTTGAGCAAGATGGTTCATCTCGCTCCTGTGCCCACCTCGGTCACAGGCGAACAAGCCGCCGCGTTGTTTTTAGACAACGTGTTCCGCTATCACGGTCTCCCGGAGACCATTGTCTCGGATCGAGACCCGCGGTTTACCGCTGCCTTTGGATTGCTTTGTTCTCACTTGTTGGGAACTCGGTTGCTGATGTCAACCGCATACCATCCTCAGACGGATGGTCAGACGGAGCGGGTGAACCGCGTCCTTGAAGACACACTGCACAGTGTCTGTGCGGAACGTCCGCACGAGTGGTCGTCCACCCTCCTATGGTTGAGTTTGCACTCAACAATGCGTCGCACGCATCAACGGGGTTCACCCGTTCTACCTCAATGGGTTGAGGCACCCAGTGGTGCCGCTCACTTTGCGCGGACCACACGAGGCTTCCGTCGTAAGTGGGAGAGGCTCGGAAAGCGCTTTCCTCCCAAGTCAATGACTTGACTCCAGCTTCGCTAAGGAAGCAGTTGTCGACATTCGTCGACAACAGGCTGAACGTTATCAGCCGTGTGCGAGACAAGATAGCACAGTCGCAAGACAAACAAAAGGAGTACTCGGACAAACATGGAAGGAAACTTAACAGTGTTTAATGTGGGTGACTTAGTCCTACTCGACACTAGGAACCTACCGCTAAACGCTGTTAGCGCTGTTGATAGCAACAAGCTGAAGCATCGCTTCATTGGACCGTTCGCGGTCCTGGCACGCCACGGCAATGCCTACACCATTGATCTGCCTAAGACAATGGCGACGCACTCAACGTTCTACGTGGGGCGTCTTAAGCCGTACCAGGACCCCAGGCTCCGGACCCTCCTCTTGTGGAAGAGATGGCGGTCCCCGAGAAGAACCCAGTTCTTCGAAGCGAGCCTGTTGCGGGCGAGCAAGAGACGTTTGAACGTCAGGCTGCACAGGCGCCGCGACATAAGCAGTCGAGTACGACCGCGGGCCGTACGAGTACGATGACTGCTCCCAGGCAGGGTACGAATAGCCAGGGCGCTCATGCGCCGGAGCAGGCTGACGGACAAAGTGCGTCAGCCAGGAGACTTGCGCGCGCAAGGCCTCAACGTCGTCAGTGGTCGCACGACGACTCACTCGATCGTGGAGGTGCTCGAAGTCACGACCGTGACGTTCGACCTCATCACGAAGGTGAGCAATCACCCCCAGGCTGATGAGCCTGGCGAGCCGCGTCGCCACCAGGTCCCACGCCCAGGGCCATCTCAATGGCATACAGCCGCTGCTGGAGGCCCTGGAACTCCTCCCGGATCCACCCCGATCCTGCAGAGCTCGCCGACGAAGGCAATGGAGCCCTCTGAGTCTCATATGACTCAAACGAGTAGTCGGGAGCGGCCGCCACCGGCGCTCCTTGACCGGAGCGGAAACCTCCACTACCACGTTGAGCGAGTGCTCCGTGAGAGGCGCCACCAGGGGCAGACCCAGCTCTTGGTGAAGTGGCGCGGGTATCCGACTTCGGAAGGTACCTGGGAGCCGATTGAGCGGCTCCAGATTGACTGCCCGAAGGCTGTCGAGGTCTGGCAACAGACTCGGCGCCTTCGTAAGTCACGCGCTGCTTCTTAGCAGCGCCGCGAAGGGTACGGACACCAGACTGTGTGCCGTACCCACGCTCTGATGCAAAGCCTCCCGCCTCACCCTGCTCGAGTCGGGAGATCTCAGCATAGAGCTGACGTTTGCTCACCGAATGAGCAAACTGGACCCGTAGGTCCCGCTGGGTCAAAATATGATCCAGCTGAGTTTCGTCCTGGAGCTCTTTGAGAGGGAGCCCCTTTAAGGACACCCAGCGCCAAAGAGGGCCTCGGCCTCGTGCTCCGTCACGGTCCGCTCCGGCTGGACCCAGGGATATCCCCAGGCGGGGAATAACCATCCCTTGTTCTCGGCCTTCTTGCGGCGAGTGGTGAATTCCTTGAGTGGAATTCTGTGCGGTGCAAGAAGCACGCACCGAGCGGCATCGAGGTCTTCGCTGAACAGCGAGACTCTCTCGACGAAGACGCGCTCGTACACTCCCCGGAGACATGACCACCAAGGAGCCTGCGTGGTTCAGGGAGCTGGCCCAGAAAACGGTCAGCCCCAGAACTCTCGTCAGGTGGGTAATACCCATCCTGACCGGCCAAATGATCGACCACCGCGTTGGATTGGCGGGCATCCAAGAAGTCCTCTTGTTGCCCATCGAGATCATTCGAGATCTCTTGAGGCTGGGGCGGCTGGGCCACCTCGCCCTCCTCGCCAAGGGTGGCCGACTCTCCAGACTCCGAGTCACACCCGAACTCACGTTCCCATGCGAGGTCGGCCTCAGACTTGGGAGCACAGGCGTGATACGTGTTCCCGTAAAGCCGGACATTACTGTCCTCCTCCGAGGCCGGGGATCGTGAAGCTTCTCGCTTCTTAGCGCTCTCATGCTCGGCTACGGCCTTGGCCTCAACCATAGCCTTGAGGGCCTGGGCACGCGCCTTGCCTTGGGCCAACGTCAGGGGCGGGTCCTTACGTTGTCGTAACTTCCGGGCACCGCTTTGGGCAGTACCCTTTGGACTCGCGTCCTTGCCTTTCGGCTTCTTGGGGCTGCTAGACGCAGCGCCCTTCGGACTCGCGTCCTTGCCAGGCGACCTGAGCAAGGCGGGGTTGAGCTCGTCGTCGTCGACCTCATAGTCGATCTCATCCGAGTCGACGAGGTCTACGTTGGTCCTCGACCTAGTCCACGGGCGGGACGCAGTGTCAGTGGACACTTCGGCGGCATCCGATGCCTTGGCGTTGTCCTTGGACTTCACCTCCGTAGACTTCGACCGCGAGGTCTTCGTCTCGCGAAGGGCTTGCGCCTTCTTCTTCTGGGTAGGCATCTCGGATGCCGGGCTGACGTGGAAGCCTGTGGGTGCTCTGACGAATGTCGAAATGAGCACCGGGTTGCGAATGCAACCCCAGTTGGCGGATCGATACCCGTCAACAGAAAGGTCTTGGAAAGTAACGAGACCAGAGGTGTCCCTCAGATAAGTGGGGGAGGATGTAACGGGGTAACCTCAAAGTGTACCCTGGTTACATAAAGAGTGACACGCGTCACTCTTCCGGACCGCTGGTCCTTGTTCATAAATACTATGAACCTGCATAACTGCATACAGCCTTACCGTCGTGTGGCATACACGAAGCGATGTGGCAAACAGGGTTGGGCTCTAGGAGCCAACCATTTTACATTGACTTAGAATTAGTATAGTTTATAGGACGTTTGTATTACAGGCCAAACTTGCCTTAACTATAAATCTAAGCAGTCTCATAATTACCCTATAATTCTCACCCGGTTCCCTTACGACCAGGAACCTAGTGAACTGCCGTTCACTTGGAGTTTGGATACTCCTCGCACTTCCTCTGTGCAACGTGCTGTGTGCCCCGTCACAGGAACTGCTATTGGTGATGTTGCCGCACGCATAAGTGGACTAACTATCAACAGCTGTATGCTGCTGCAGGATGTTTGTACACGATGCGGCTAGCGGAAATTAAGTGATCGATGCCACGCGTCGCGGAGGCGTTCTCAGATTCATGAATCACAGTTGTAATCCAAACTGCTTTATTCAGAAGTGGAATATACGTGGCGAGGAGCGATGTGGTGTCTTTACCGTGCAGCCCACGAATGCCGGTGAAGAGCTGACGTTCGACTACTGTCTCGATGAGTCCGATCGATAGGTCCGTTTGAGCTTTCTACGGTTTGTGATGACGCGATAACTAATTTGATGTGTTGCTCGTCCTTAGGCTCATTTCACTTGCTATTGCGGATCGCGAGAATGTCGTGGAGTCGTCGGATCAAGCACAGCTAAGCGACCTCCGACTGGGGCCAGCTTTCGTGCAAAGCGGTTTAAGCAAACGACACTTGATCAGTTTTTCGTATCGAAACCGTCTGCTACATGAGAATGTGGCGACAACAGGTTGATGAAATGCAGGCTTTGACTTTGCATCGTTGTGGATATATTTTAACGATCACGTTAGTGTACTTTTGAGTCTTTAGCATGAGCAGATTCACATACGTCGTGGCTTTAGTTAAACAATCAAAACGATTTCAGATCGGCGCCTTTGGTCGTAGGTTAGCATCTCGAAGCGTTACATGCGACAAGATGATACTTCAACATGCTGTTCAAGCTCTTAACTTGTTGTTTGTTTGGCTGCAGAGTTGAAACGTGCAGCATGAGCGAACCTAAAAACTGCACCGGGAGCGCAGATGAGAAGCGGGCGGAACGGCGGCGCCGAAACGCGGAGGCCGCACGTCGGTACCGCGCGCGACGGAAGCTTGAAAGGCAACAAGCATCCGAAGCTGGAACGCCAGCTCGGTCGCGTCGAGTGCCTTCGAATGCAGCTGCCGATACTGTGGACCATGCTGCAGTGCATGCCATTGCTGGATGGATGGACAATGGCGTGCCGCGATTGCGCCCCGTGTCGTCTGTGACGCAGGAGAAGGTACTATAACGGCTGCGTGTCGCTTTGGGCGCGCCGGGATTGGACGAGACTGTGTGTGCTGTGTGTGACACCTGGGTGCTTCTCTCGCGCTGGCATATGGTGAACACCTCTGACTTTGAGCAGATCGACGAAATGCGATGTTTTCTTGACTGTCGAGACGAAAATCTTCCATTGTCCCAGGCAACTGAGTACGATTGATCCGCCCTCATTCCTGAGCTCGAGGGCATCCTGCTGTCAAAGGCTGGCGTCGACAGTGCGAGTCGAGGTTTGCGTGTGTGCGATCAGTGTGGCGACAGCTTGAGCAAGTGCCAGGTGCCAAAATTCGCGATCAAAAACGGCTTCTACGTCGGCTCGCTGCCGGCCCACCTGCTTGATGTGACACTGCCCGAGCGCCTCATGACCCAGCTGATTTCTGTTGTGGCGGTTACGAGGGTCATGCGGGGTGGCGCCCACCGTGCGATTCGTTCTCACTGCCTCACATTTGATGCAACCCCGGGACCACCGGCGACGCTGCTACCGGTGCAAACGCGTGAGGTGTCGGTCTATCGAGTCGTGTTGGCAGGTCCATTCACAACCGTCCAGCAAGCGCGTATCCGAAAGATGCATCGTGTGCGGCGGCAAGTAGTTGACGACCTCCTTCTGTTCTATCGCTACCAAAACCCATTGTACACGGATGTGTCGGTTGACTGTACGCAGTTGGCGCAAGATCATGTACCCGAGGACATCTTTTGTGAGAAGCCAGACGCTTATGTTGAAGCAGAAGACGTCGATGTCGAGGGCGACCGCGTTGGGTGCGTCTTGGAAAGCGACGCCACCGTAGTCGAGGACGAGGTGATGGAGCGACGGGTGGTTTTCGTGTCGGACGATCGTGAAGTTGCCACCGATAGCGATCACTCTACAACAGACGATCATGGGACCGGCACTGCTGAAAGCGACGCTGTCGTTGAGCTCTCGAGCAAGACATCGTCGGTCCCGCAGTTTCTAGACCACCACTCGAGCCGGTTCTCCCCTCGCAGCAAGATGATGTTTGTGCAAATGTTCCCACATTTGTTTCCGTAAGGTCGAGGCCACCCAGGCGAAGAGCGAGTAGTACCCGTGTCGCTCGAGGCTTGCATTCGTCACTACGGCAAGTTGAGCTCGCGTCGGTTCGCCGAAGACGAGCTGTTCATGCTCGTCAGCTTCGATCACATCTCGTTGCAGAAGATGTATACCCAAGTCGCGCTCGTGTGCAAGCGGAACCCCACGTTGTTCGAGCAGTTTAGCGATGTCTCCGAGTCGGACTTGGTCGACGTGCTGCGGCAAAAGAGCTGCGACGGCAAGGACGAACGTCCGCGCCACACGGTGACCAATCAACCGCACAGTGGCTCCTCAAGTCGGTCGAGCTCATTGGCGGCGCAATTTGGGGCAGCGACGCCGAGCGTTTGGCTACCAGGCGCGATACGGTCGGCCCGCACTGTTTGTTACATTGACGCCGGATGTGTCTGAATCATTTGTCATGGCTCAGTACACGGGCGTCTCGTCGGTCGATACACTGTTTGATGCTGAGCTCGCCAGTATGCCTAGCAAGTCCGAACTCCAGAATGCAACCTTGAAGAATGATGTCGCGTCGGCCCGGTTGTTTATGTACAACATGGACGCCTTCGTCGAGCATGTGCTTGGCGTGCGCCCGAGCAACATGAAAGGCGAGCCGTTTGACGGTCTTTTCGGAAAAGTCGAAGCGTACTTCGGCATGGTCGAAACGCAAGGCGGGGGACGTTGCATGCGCACTTCTTAATCTGGTTGGTGGACGCGCCACCAAACTCTGTGGCGTTCGACCGCGCGGTGAAGATGCACGGCGAGTCGTATTATCGCGACCTCGAGGCGTATGCAGATAGCGTTGTCTCGACTTCGCTTCCGCTTAACATCACCGAGTCGAATTGTCAGTTCTGCGGCGACTCCTATGCGCACTTGGAGGCGTTGCCGATCCCCGCCGAGGCCTACGCCAATCCCGACCAGAGGCGCGGCGGACCAACAGCTGAGCCGTTGCTGGTGCAGTGTGCACGCTGCAAGGTTAAAACCAGCTCCCAGCAGGTTTTGCGCCGCGTGCTGCTCGACCATCGTCCGCCGTTGTGGCCACCGCATCTGCGAGAGTACTCGATCGACGAGCTGCGCGCGGCAGTCGTTCGCGAAACGCCGTGCCGAGGATCGACGGCCGCCGCGAAGAGCGCGATCTTCCGTCGCGACTGCTACTTGGCAGGCCGAGACAATGACTCGGTCGCCGAAGGAGACCACTTGCGGTCGCTTAATCGCGCGCCACAACGCAGCGAACGTCGCCAGGACGATCTCTTTACAACGACTCGATCGCACGAGCAGTCCATACAATGCCGCCGTCGTTAGACGATGCACGCTGGTCGTCGCACGCATACGCATTCGCCATTTCGGTGCTGGTGTTTCTGCTGAATTGGCACTGGTGGTCGCACGTTGGAAGCTGCTTCAAGAAGAGTCGCGCCGCCGCGTCCGGCACTTGCCGATACGGGTTTCCGCGGCCGCGCGTCGAGCAGTCGACGTTCACCAGTGAAGGCGTCAGCGTCGCGCGTCCGCTGGCGTGCGAGTACGTGAACGGCTACAACCCGGTCATGATGGCCGCATTTAAATCCAACCACGACGTTCAAGTCATGGTCAGCGGCGCCGCAGCGTTGCTACGGATCTTCTACGCGACTAAATACGTCACCAAGCTCCAAGAGATGGTTGAGTCTGTGACCGCCGTCGCGCTCGCAGCTTTCCAGAGACGGCGAGCACGGGAGCTGCTTGACGACGCGAAGAAGTCGTGGACCGAGCAAGCGCCGGCCGCCGACGGGTGGCTTCGCTCGCGTTTGCAGTCACTAACCGCCGCGAGATCGCTGGTCCACTCGCAGTAATGTACCTCATGCGAGGCTCATGCTGTTACATGAGCACGCCGTGCGCGGCGCTGCCGTTGAAGGACATCATGAACGAGCTGACTCACGACAACGTGCACTCGTGCTACCTCGTAGCGATCAGCGAACGTGACTTCGTGCCGGTCTACCGCGCAGCGTCTCTGCTTGACGACTACCGCTATCGGCCGCAATCGCTCGAGAGTTTGTGTCTCTACGAGTTCGTCATGAAGCGCTTTCGGCGTAAGCGGAGCCAAAAGACCTCAGCAGCATCGCTGTTTGAGCCGGCACATCCGTTAAACAGCACCCACTGCGTCGGCACACACCGAATCGACGTTGTTCCAGTCGTGGTCGGTGTCCGCATGCCATATGTTAACATCGATTCGCCGTTCGAGATATTGGTGAAGCGAAGTCGCTGCGCGCTGGTGCTCTTCCGCGCTTCCGAGCACCGACAGACCTCGTCGCCGACCAAACAGACGACACGGCCTGGGTAAAGCGTACCAACTGTGGGAACCGACGAGGTCGAGCTTCGTTTGTGAAGTCATGGCCAATATGGATGACTTTTACCGTGTCGAGAAGCAAGCGAAAGAGGTCGCGGCGGTGGCCAGAGCAGACGACGACCTCGTTGACGTACCCGGCGACGAGGATGACATCACGGGCATGCGCCACGAAGTGGACACCATGGTCGACGGCGCCGACGGTGGTGCGGCGGCGGAACACAGTCCGTCGGGCGACCAGTTCTGCTTGCTGTCTGACGACGACACACCTCCGTGAGCAAAACCGAGCTCCCGATCTTCCCCACATCATCATCAACACGAACCAACGAGTCCGCCGTCTCGCCCACGTTTCGCCCATTGCTGACGCCAGCCGCCGAGACGGCGGCAAGCGTATTCGCCTCTTTGAGCCAGTCGACCATTCAAACGGCAGCAGCCCGGTATTCACCGTCGACGAGCTTAAGAGGTGGCTAGAACAGTCGTCAACCGATGAAGCGCCTTTTTCGAGCACCGCCATAGTGAAAACTCAACCGAAGTGATCCAGCTGCTCTCGGACGCGCTCGAACCTGCGGTCGCGGCGTGGGCGCCGAGCGATCAGCAGCAGCATCAATCGTTGCGCACTACGCGTCGATCGCCGACATCTCAAGAGCGTTTACGCTCAATCAACGCCAACACGCCGCGATCATCGCGACGGCTCTGCTGCGGCGATTTCTGCGGCAGGAGCAAGCCGGGCTCGACCAAGCAAGCGGCGTGGGCTGCGACGATAGCCACAACTTTGAAGCGCAACTCCGCGATGAGCAACTGCTCATGTTTCTCGGTGGTGCCGGCGACACCGGAAAGAGCCGCGTCATCGACGCAGTCAACGCGTTCTGCGCGAGCTGGCACCGCGAGCTCGCTCGTGAAGACTGTCACTGACCGGCAAAGCCGCCACGCTAGCCGCGCGCACGCTCGCGAGCTTCCTCATGCGCATCGAACACGCTATCCAAGACAAGACGTTTGCTCCGCTCGACGCACTCGTCATCGATGAGGTATCCATGATGACCAAGATCGACTGGCTCAAGCTCGACAAACTATTGCGGCGGTACAAACAGATATTCAGCGTACCGTTCGGCGTCGTGCACATCGTGCTCGTCGGCGACTTTCTGCAAATGCCACCAGTCAGCGGCGACGCCATCTTCGTCGACCCGACGAGCAAGTCGCGCCCGACCACTGTGGATATCGAAGGCTGCGAACTCTGACGGCGGTTCAGGGTCGTCGTCGTGCTCGAAGAGTCGGTTCGGTTCCGCACCGACCCTGAATGGGGCGACGGATGCTCGAAGGCTCGCATTGGCGAGTGGACACCCGAGTTCGTCGCCATCATCAACACCCGCGTCGTGCAGCCGGTTGACGCCGAGACCGACGTCGAACTCGCTTTGAACGACGCCGTTTATGTGACTCCCGAAAATGCAAAGCGCCTCGCGACCAACAACGCGTTTATCGCGCAGACGACGATGCGGCTTCCGTCGCTAGCACTTCCGATCCGCGTGGTCGCCAACTTCAAGGGCGCGCTGAACACGCTCAGCCACAGCGACGTTGCCTACGTGCTCGGGCTGCCCGACAACCGCTTTGGGCGCATGGCTCCATACCTGGACTTAGTCGTCGGAATGCCAGTCCAGGTCACGCAGAACGTCAGCACTGCGAAGGGCGTTGCAAACGGCACGCTTGGCACACTCCTGAGCGTGCATTTCCCGCGCGACCCGCCGACCACATTCCGGCTCGTGCGAGACGGAGCGACCGACATGGTCGTGCAGCTGCCAAGCCAGCCGCCTGACTACGCACTGCTGCGGCTCCCGCGACCACGCGCCATGCCGATCCGCCCGGGTATGGACTCCGAGATTTTCCTGTGTTATTCGCGTCCGAGCCGTTCAAGAAGTCGAAGATACCGCTACCACCGGCGCCCGACGGCCAGCACCGCTATCTCGAAACTAAGCTGCAGCAATTCCCATTCGTGTGCGCCGTCGGCTCCACAGTCTAAAAATGCAGGGTGAAACGCTGCAATCCATGGTCGTCGTCGACTGGAAGTCGACCAACAACCTCATCAACAAGCCCAACCAGAGCTACTTGCTCGTGTCGCGGGTCACCAGCCGAAACGCGTTCTACACGCTGACTCCGTTCACCCTCAAACTCGCGAAGTGGTCGAAACCATCAGCAAATGCACTAGTGGAAGAGAAACGGCTCAACGAACTCAGCGCTCTTACATTGGCTGGCTTGCCGGACTTCGCCAGCATCAGCAAGCACGATGACGACCATCATCAGTAGCAGCAGCAGCATACCGAAAAGTAGCGACGTCGAAGCTCCGCTACCTCACCTTCCTACGTACGTCAGCACACCTCCACAACTGTGAGCCGAGTGTTAGTAGTAGCTAATTTTACCAGTCAATTCCGTCAAAACGTACCATCTGAATAACACATTTGAACTAAGTGCGCGAATACGACATCAGCAGACTAGTCCTGTTGTAGCGTGTCCATGAGTTTTGTTGGTCGACGTCCAGGCGACGACGACCGCTCGCGCCCACGCGCTCACGCGCGAGCCTCCCCGCCCCCAAAACGTTTCGGATTTGTTTGTATTTTATTTCACCAGAATGGTGTGGTATGGTATCACACACACCACCGTCATTCTGGCCTGTAACCGCCATCACTCCTTCCAGCTCCAAAATGTCAAACTTTGATCTAGTGTGCCCCAGACCACGACAAAACGTGCTGTCGGTTGCACGACGGGCTCCTGAACGTTCCTTGGAGGTCATTCGATGACGCGGTTGCCTGACGACACGTATGGTGCACACCATTTTCATACAACACCCTAAATACAGTAATGCGATATGTACAGGCGGCGGGGCTAGAGGGGTTAATACTGGTTTGTCCGTATAAAAACAAAAACACGAGGCGATGACGTGAAGTAGCGAGGTTGTCCTCCGTTATTGCGTACCGGACGGAGACGTCCGGGGTTCGAAGCTCGCGCGAATTTTAGTTTAAAGAGTGCCGTGCGTCACCTTGGTCTACGAGGACGTCATGACGTCGCGAATGACAGGTGATGATATATGTGTGTGTTGATGTGTGTCAATGTGTCAATGTGTGGTGTGATGTATTGCAAGTTACGAGGTAGTTATGCAGGAGGTTGCCCAGATGGAGTCACTTTTTCTTGAACGATGTGCATGTCGTCTTCACAGATTGGGCGGCGTCGGCACAATGGTGATGGCGCGAAGCTTGGTATCGGCCTGACAGCAGGCGAAGATTGGTCGGCGTGAAGATCATGATGTCGCCAGGTGACGATAAGCTTGGGTTGTGAATGTCGATTTCACAGAGGGACGCAGTGATAAGGTACTGATTCGTGTTGTATGCGTCCTTCCACCGCGCGTCTTGAAAATACTAAATAAAAAGGCAGCAGCAGCAGTGAGCAAACGTAGCATATACGGCTAGTTAGTCGACGCAGACGATAATGGGCTTTGATACCTTTTGTTGTTGGCTCGGTGGATCTGATGCTTGGGCTTCGCTCAAGTAGAGTCGAAGAACGTGTAGTCCTTTAGTAGTGTCTGCAGTGATCCACAGGAGCCTCGCCTTGATCCGGATGCTGGCAGGCACTTGTGGATTGGTGACGTCGTTGCTGAGGATGAACTCTTGGAGATCTGTTAGACATAGTTCAGTAAGTGTCAGTACTGACGCGTGTTACGTCGGTTTGTACATCTTACCTTCGACCATGTCAAAACCTTGTATAGGATGTTCGTTCATGGCCTTCTTGAGTTGTTTTAGGGGTAAATCATAGTGTGGGTTGTCGTCTTTTGGCGCACCCTGTTAAGGAATGCAACGAAAGTGTTTGAAATGTTAGAAGTTAGCACTGCGATGCATCCCGATCACGCTTACAGGAAGAGGTGCAGCTGCCGAAGCAAACTGTTTGGAGCTGGCGCCGGACGTCGACTCTGTGTTTTGTCGCTTTCCCGGCATGTGGTCTCTGCTTGAGGTTGGTCTGGTCGTTGTCGAGGATATTCGAGAGTGAGCACTCGTTCGTTTTGCTGCCCTTGCGTCTTATCGATGTGGCGACGGTTAAATTGAATTCGGGACTGGACGGTGCGTCACGCTAATTTTTAAATTGGGGAAGGGGCTCGTGAAGTTACGGAAGTTGTGTTTATGCAAGTGGTTTAAACGAGTATGGTTCGACTTGCTTGGTTTTAGTATGTAACTGTCGCTCAGGGCGGCACTTGACCCAGTCGATCTTGGTCATAATGGATACCTCATCGATGACGAGTGCGTCGAGCGGAGCAAACGTCTTGTCTTGGATAGCGTGTTCGATGCGCATGAGGAAGCTCGCGAGCGTGCGCGCGGCTATTAGCGTGGCGGCTTTGCCGGACAGGGCAGTCTTCACGAGCGAGCTCTCGCGGTGCCAGCTCGCGCAGAACGCGTTGACTGCGTCGATGACGCGGCTCTTTCCGGTGTCGCCGGCACCACCGAGAAACATGAGCAGTTGCTCATCGTGGAGTGCGCTTCAAAGTTGTGGCTATCGTCGCAGCCCACGCCGCTTGCTTGGTCGAGCCCGGCTTGCTCCTGCCGCAGCAATCGCCGCAGCAGAGCCGTCGCGATGATCGCGTGTTGGCGTTGATTGAGCGTAAACGCTCTTGAGATGTCGGCGATCGACGCGTAGTGCGCAACGATTGGATGCTGCTGCTGCTGATCGCTCGGCGCCCACGCCGCGACCGCAGGTTCGAGCGCGTCCGAGAGCAGCTGGATCACTTCGGTTGAGTTTTCACTATGGCGGTGCTCGAAAAAAGCGCTTCATCGGTTCACGACTGTTCTAGCCACCTCTTAAGCTCGTCGACGGTGAATACCAAGGCTGCTGCCGTTTGAATGGTCGACTGGCTCAAAGAAGCGAATACGCTTGCCGCCGTCTTGGCGGCTGGCGTCAGCAATGGGCGAAACGTGGGCGAGACGGCGGACTCGTTGGTTCGTGCTGATGATGATGTGGGGAAGATCGGGAGCTAGGTTTTGCTCACGGAGGTGTCGTCGTCAGACAGCAAGCAGAACTGGTCGCCCGACGGACTGTGTTCCGCCGCCGCACCACGTCGGCGCCGTCGACCATGGTGTCCACTTCGTGGCGCATGCCCGTGATGTCATCCTCGTCGCCGGGTACGTCAACGAGGTCGTCGTCTGCTCTGGCCACCGCCGCGACCTCTTTCGCTTGCTTCTCGACACGATGAAAGTCATCCATATTGGCCATGACTTCACAACGAAGCTCGACCTCGTCGGTTTCCACAGTTCGTACGCTTTTACCCAGGCCGTGTCGTCTGTTTGGTCGGCGACGAGGTCTGTCGGTGCTCGGAAGGCGCGGAAGAGCACTAGCGCGCAGCGACTTCGCTTCACCAATATCTCGAACGGCGAATCGATGTTAACATATGGCATGCGGACACCAACCACGACTGGAACAACGTCGATTCGGTGTGTGCCGACGCAGTGGGTGCTGTTTAACGGATGTGCCGGCTCAAACAGCGATGCTGCTGAGGTCTTTTGGATCCGTTTACGCCGAAAGCGCTTCATGACGAACTCGTAGAGACACGAACTCTCGAGCGATGGCGGCCGATAGCGGTAGTCGTCAAGCAGAGACGCTGCGCGGTAGACCGGCACGAAGTCACGTTCGCTGATCGCTACGGGTAGCACGAGTGCACGTTGTCGTGAGTCAGCTCGTTCATGATGTCCTTCAACGACAGCGCCGCGCACGGCGTGCTCATGTAACAGCATGAGCCTCGCATGAGGTACATTACTGCGAGTGGACCAGCGATCTCGCGGCGGTTAGTGACTGCAAACGCGAGCGAAGAAGCCACCCGTCGGCGGCCGGCGCTTGCTCGGTCCACGACTTCTTCGCGTCTGTCAAGCAGCTCCCGTGCTCGCCGTCTCTGGAAAGCTGCGAGCGCGACGGCAGTCTGGACTCCACCATCTCTTGGAGCTTGGTGACGTATTTAGTCGCGTAGAAGATCCGTAGCAACGCTGCGGCGCCGCTGACCATGACTTGAACGTCGTGGTTGGATTTAAATGCGGCCATCATGACCGGGTTGTAGTTGTTCACGTACTCGCACGCCAGCGGACGCGCGACGCTGACGCCTTCTCTAGTGAACGTCGACTGCTCGACGCGCGGCCGCGGAAACCCGTATCGGCAAGTGCCGGACGCGGCGGCGCGACTCTTCTTGAAGCAGCTTCCAACGTGCGACCACCAGTGCCAATTCAGCAGAAACACCAGCTCCGAGATGGCGAATGCGTATGCGTGCGACGACCAGCGTGCATCGTCTAACGACGGCGGCATTGTATGGACTGCTCGTGCGATCGAGTCGTTGTAAAAGATATCGTCCTGGCGACGTTCGCTGCGTTGTGGCGCGCGATTAAGCGACCGCAAGTGGTCTCCTTCGGCGACCGAGTCATTGTCTCGGCCTGCCAAGTAGCAGTCGCGACGGAAGATCGCGCTCTTCGCGGCGACCGTCGATCCTCGGCACGGCGTTTCGCGAACGACTGCGCTCGCAGCTCGTCGATCGAGTACTCTCGCAGATGCGGTGGTCACAACGGCGGACGATGGTCGAGCAGCACGCGGCGCAAAACC